>PVHX01022068.1:0-28431 GCA_004024805.1 Geosciurus inauris | reverse complement strand
CCTGTCTCAGCCTCCCTAAGTGCTGGGATTACAGGCGTGCGCCACCGTGCCCAGCTCCAAGTTCAAATCTGAAGTTTTTACTCTAAGCATAGAGAGAAGCAATAAGCCGGATGTCGTGGCACACGCCTGTAATCCCAGCACTTTGGGAGGCTGAGACAGGAGAATCACGAGTTCAAAGCCAGCCTCAGCAACAGTGAGGTGCTAAGCAACTCGGTGAGACCCTGTCTCTACATAAAACACAAAATAGGTCTGGGGATGTGGCTCAGTGGTCGAGTGCCCCTGAGCTCAATCCCTGGTGCCAAAAAAAGAAAAAAAGAAACAATAAAGACCAAATTGGGGGCTGGGGTTATGGAGCAGTGGTAGCGTGCTCGCCTAGCACGCGGGAGGCACTGGGTTCGATCCTCAGCACCACATAAAAATAAAATAAAGATATTCTGTCCACCTATAACTAAAAAATAAATATTTAAAAAAAAAATAAAGACCAAATTGCAGAATCACAGCTTTTGGAACAGGAGTCCCGTGTTTTCTTTTGTTAGCAAAGCAATAAACCTTTTTCCTTTTTTTCAAAATTGTGTCCTCATTATTGGATTGGGCTTTCCAAGGAACCCCACTTCCATGCTGAGGCTCTTTGAGAGCTGACCAGAGGAGCTATTCTTCATGACCCCTGCCCTATGTATGCCTTGTCCAGTCACATGCCATCTGCCACTGTGGTCCTCTGGTCTGCTCAGATGCTGTGTGCCCTTAACTGTCAACACCCCACCTGATAGAGAACAAGGACTTGGGGTGACTTCCCCCAACCTTGCCCCCTTTCAGCAGAGAGCGGTTTGGAGATGGCATCATCCATTTTTCCATATAAATGGAATGGAGAAATTGACAGCGGGGGCGTGGGGGGGGGGAATGTAACAGTGGTCCACTTCATGCTTTGAATGTAGCCCTGGCTGCTCTGCCACTGCAACTTTTTTTCTTTTTTTTGGTACCAAGGATTGAACTCGGCACTCGATCACTGAGCCACATCCCCAGCCCTATTTTGTGTCTTATGTAGAGACAGGGTCTCACTGAGTTGCTTAGCGCCTTGCTGTTGCTGAGGCTGGCTTTGAACTTGCGATCCTCCTGTCTCAGCCTCCCAAAGTGCTGAGATTATAGGCGTGAGGCTTGGACCTGTTTCTTTCTCTTCCTCTCTCTTGCTCCTCCCTAATCTCTTCCCCTCCCTAATCTCTCCCCTCCCTAATCTCTGGGGAAACAGGATTACCTTTCTTCCCCAACCTAGGCAGATTTCCGTCTCCCGAGCACACACCCACCATAGAAATGAAAGTAATCCAAGCCGGGGCGC
The DNA here is from genome assembly GCA_004024805.1 of Geosciurus inauris. NCBI lineage: Eukaryota > Metazoa > Chordata > Mammalia > Rodentia > Sciuridae > Geosciurus > Geosciurus inauris. The sequence continues at coordinate 27,101 of PVHX01022068.1, read as the reverse complement.
ACACCCCTGTAATCCTAGCACTTTGGGAGGCTGAGACAGGAGAATCGTGAATTCAAAGCCAGCCTCAGCAACGGCGAGGCGCTAAGCAACTCAGTGAGACCCTGTCTCTACATAAAACACAAATAAGGCTGGGGATGTGGCTCGGTGGTCGAGTGCCCCTGAGTTCAATCCTCGGTACCAAAACAGAAAAAAAAAAAAGAGAGAGAGAGAAAAGAAAGAAAGAAATAGAAGTAATCCAGACTTTGGGGGTGGTACTAAAAGATCTCAGAAATGACTATCTCCCAAATAAACAAGTGAATTATATCTCCAGACAGAACGTGTGGAATGTAGTCTTTGAGTCACCTCTGTAAAAGCCCCCTGTCCCTATTGATGGGCAGAATCACATCCTTTGGAACGGGAGTCCCTGTGTTTCTTCTTTGCTAGCAAAGCAATAAAACTTCTCTTCCCTTTTTAAAAAAAAAAAAATGCACACAATTCCATATCTTTTTTTTTTTTTTTTTTCCAGTACTGGGGATTGAATCCAAGATTGCTCTTCCACTGAGCTACATCCCCAGCATCCTCCCCTTTTGGTTTTAATTTTGAGAAGAGGTCTCACTATGTTGTCAAGGCTGGCCTTGAACTTGGTGGTCCTTGCTGTCTCAGTCTCCTAAGTAGGTGCGATTACAGGCCTGCATCACATGGCAAAATCCAAACAAAATTTCTAAGCCCCTTGTGTTTCTTTTTCTTTACTATTTTTTTTTAGTTGTAGATGGACACAATATCTTTATTTTATTTATTTTTATGCGGTGCTGAGGATCGAACCCAGTGCCTCACGCATGCGAGGCAAGTGCTGTGCCACTGAGCTACAGCCCAGCCCCCGCTTGTGTTTCTTGATGGATCTCCACCTCAAACCTAATTTCATTCTTTTAAAAAAATTTTTTTTAGTTGTAGATGGACACGATACCTTTATTTATTTATACATTGTACTGAGGATCAAACTCAGTGCTTCATACATGCTAGGCAAGTGCTCTACCACAGAGCCACAACCCTAGCCCCTAATTTCATCCTTTCTGCTGTTGGCCTTGGGTCCAGACTTTATTGAGCCACTTTCCTGAGGAGGGAGAAAGAGTAGGGTTTGGTGACATGCAAAAAGTAGCCGCAAGGGATGACAGTGCCTGGCATGGCTGGCTTCTGGGTGTGAGACCTGTACAGTGGCACTACATCCTGAACTCAGAAGGAGCTTTCGTGTGGCTGGATGCTTGGGGTTGCTGTCTTGAAATTCCTAATACTTTCCGAACAAGAGGCCCCAAGCTTTCATTTTCACTGGGCTCCCCACATGATGTGGCTGGTCCTGTGTCCAGGTGCTTGACTCAGGCAGCTGATGGCAACCAGGGCCATTCCCTGGGGTGCAAGGCACACGAGAAAGATCTGGGATGGAGAGTTCGTGGCTTGTGCGTAGAGTCTGCGGAGCAGGAAGTGTGGGCTGGGGTCTGAGGCAGGCAGCAACTGGACAGGGGACTGGGCCTTAGAATAAAAATCTCTTTTCCTTGATTTCCTGTCCTTGCAGGTCAGCTTGTGAATCTGGCCCCATTTTCTTCCTGCCATTCATTCCCTAGCACAGAGTTAGGAAATCCCAAGTACATCAGCTCCACCCTCTACCCCGTCCCTCATGCTAGGCTTGGGGACCTGACTCACTAGCCTCTCTCTGCCCTGCCTGGTCTCTCACTTCCTTTTTCCCAAACTGACTTTTTATTTATTTATTTAAAAGATTTTTGTAGTTGTAGGTGGACACAATATCTTTATTTTTTTTATTTTTATGTGGTGCTGAGGATCGAACCCAGTGCCTCACACATGCTAGGCAAGCGCTCTGCCACTGAGCCACAACCCCAGCCCCTCAAACTGACTTTTCAACAAGCAGCTTTATTGGGATATAAATTGCATCTCATGCTATTCACCAGTTCACAGTGTAGGTGTCAGTGGTTTCCAGTGTATTATCAGAGTCCAGCACAGTCAGGACACTTTCACTGCCATCACCATTTTCATCACCAAGGGGAGCCCATCTCCTAGAGCCACCGTCTGCCGTCACCCTGCCCCGACCTCTGCAGTCTTTAATCTGCTTACTGTCTCCATGGACTTGTCCATTTTGGGCATCTCGTATAAATGGAATTACACAATAAATGGCCTTTTTTGTCTGGCTTCTTTCTGAGTGTAATGATTTTGGAGTTCTCTCCTGTTGAGCCAGGTGTGGTTCTTTTCATGTCTAAATATTATTCCGCCATGTGGGTAGACATTGGGTTCGCCCATCATCAACTGATAAATTCAAGGGAACTTTTCTCAAGAAACCTTTTCTGATCTCTTCCCACTCCTCACTCTTTTGCATACTATTTCCCTCTCCTTCTCTGGACTCCCGAGCCTTCTGTAAATGGGGATTGTTTGGTCATTTAATGTGGTTTCTGACACGGGGGAGGGTGAGGTTTGTGGGAAGAATGGGTAGCCTTAGTGTGCACCCCACTGAAGCCCCTTAGTGGCTGGGTGGCTTGTTCTTCTGAAGACCCATGACCCAAGATTAGCCCTCACGTGTCCACTCTGACTGGTGGGGACTGGGTCCCTCAGTTTCCCCCCTGAGATGTCGTGTGAATCTGCACCAGAGCTGTTCACCAGTAGGCCAGTGGAACCTGTGCGTGCACTGCAGTATGAGACTTCCCAAGGGTTTCCCGGGATTGTGTGTTGTCTCCGCTGCCCCCTGGCCAGGCCTCTACGTGGCTGGACACCTTGTTTCCTCTATAGGAGAGTAGGCTGGCTGGGGCCCATATCTGTCAGGGCCTGGAAGCCTTCAGAACTTAAGGGATCCAACACCTCACCACTCATTCATCAAATTTACAAACCTACAACCCTTGGTCTACCTAAGGCAAGATGGACACGGGGCACATTCAGATGTAGGGTGCTGCTAACCTGTCACTCTGACTCCGTACACCTCTCGCCTTTCCTGCGAAGATGGACTCTCTGAATATTGTTTGTGATATCCGGGGTTTGCTACTTTAACTTTTCAGATACAGTGTATAGGGATTTCTTTAGGCTTAGCACAGTGGTGATGCCCTCAGGAGACTCTTAAGAGACGTTTGATGAATAAACAAAAATATGAATGAACTGGGAGGTGGTGGTATGTTTTGTGCTCAGTTTGCCCAGAAGTGATGGTGAGGCCCTAAAGTAGGCTAGGAGGGCTTCCCAGAGAAGATGACTTTGGAACTGGGTCTTGGAGGAGGTTAGAGTTGGCCAGGGACATGTGCTATCAGCACAGGGAACAGCATTTACAAAAGTGTAAAATGGCCTGAATGATTTCGTACTTAGTGACTGAGCATGCCGGGATGCTGACAGCAACGTGAGCAATGGAAAGGGTAGGGACAGATGCAGGGGTGCAAGTGGTGAAGGGCGTAAACATGAAAAAGTGGCCCACTCCATTTTGACGCTGGAGACACTGCATATGTGTGTAAACATGTAGTTTTTGACAGACCTCCTTGTATGTTCTTAGTGTTCTGTTTTTCTAAGTATAGGAGATATTTGTTTTAAAGATTTCACCCTCCCTCTTTTTTTCAGGAAGTTAAGTCTGATGCTACCTGAAGAGAAACCGAAGCTCACTGCACGCTTAAGTGACAAGTTGCCACCAAGGTCTCCAGACCATGAGGGACAACGTTCAGGAGGTGGGGCGGGGAAGGAGCTGTTTCTTCAGGTAAAGGGCTGCTTCGTGGGCGGAGAGAGGGAGGAGCCCACCTGACTCACAGGTTTCTGGCTTAGGAAACAAGTGCTGTTGACACCTTTAAGATGAGGACTTCAGGGAGAAGCTGGTAAGCTTTGAGGGGCAGATAACGAACTGAGATGGGAACATCTTAGTTTTGTGGACGTGTTCCGCGGACAGTGGCCATGAGTGCTGGTCTCCCAGGTGTCCCACCCTTGTGTGGGCACCTGCGAAGGGGTAGGTAGTGGCTCGTGGGGGGCGAGAGGGCCGGGGGGCGTCCTGGTCCTCGTCCTGATGTGAGGGCCCTTGTTGGCCCTGGCAGGCGGAGCTCACTGTCCTCCTCTTGCAGGTGACAGTGTCGGACCTGCGCCCTGTCACCTCGTACTTGGAGACAGGCGCCCAGGACCCCCGCGTCCTCTTGGCTTTACTTGGGGAGGGGGCTCGAATCCCGCCCTGTAACTTTCTCCCATGTTGCTCCTGGAGAAGTTGCTCTGCTTTCTGCCTCAGTTTCCCCATCGGCCACGCTGGTCGCCGTCCCGAGGTTGGTCTGTAACCTGCAGAGGCCACTCCAATGACAAGCGGCGAGAAGTGGCACGGCCTTGGCTGGTCCTTGCTCGGCGTTCCCCGCCCGATGTCACCAGGGAGGGTCGCGGACAAGGGACGCGAGGAGCCGGGAAGGGGCAGAGCGCCACGGGCGGGTCCCAGCCGACGCCAACTCCGCGCCTAGGGTCCTCGCCTGCCGCCTGCCGCCCAGCAGCCCTCCCAACTCAAGCCGGGCCCCCGATAGCCGTAGAACAAAAGTGGCGGCTCGCAAGCCGCTCGGCTTCCCGCAGGCCCGGCCCCCGCGCGGCCGACAGCCACCCCACGCACTGCCGCCGCGCCTTCGGCCCTTCCGCCCGAGCGCGCTCGGCTCTTTCCGCCGCAGCCGGCGCAGGTGGAGGGGGCGGGGCGGGGGCTGTGCGTGGTGACGCCGCGGGGGGGTGACGCACCGGCGTGCCCCGCCCCCTCCCCCTCCCCGTTCAGGCTCTGGAAAGAGAAGAAAAAAAACTTTCTTTTTTTTTTAATTGAGGAATCAACAGCCGCCATCTTGTCGCGGACCCGACCGGGGCTTCGAGCGCGATCTACTCGGCCCCGCCGGTCCCGGGCCCCACAACCGCCCGCGCACCCCGCTCCGCCCGGCCGGCCCGCTCCGCCCGGCCCTCGGCGCCCGCCCCGGCGGCCCCGCTCGCCTCTCGGCTCGGCCTCCCGGAGCCCGGCGGCGGCCGCGGCGGCGGCGGCGGCGGCGGCGGCGGCGGCGCGGGGTGGGGGGGCCGCGGCGCGGCGGCGGCCCCGCTCGGCGCATTGTTTTTCCTCACGGCGGCGGCGGGCCGCGGGCCGGCAGCGGAGCCCCGAGTCCCTCGGGCGTCGGGCCGCGGGCTGGTTCATTAAGTGGGGCGCGGGGGGGGAGTGAGGCGGCGGCGGCGGCACCATGTTCCCGGGCGCCGCCTGAGCCGCCTGGCCGGGCGCCGTCGCTGCCAGCCGGGCCCGGGGGGGCGGCCGGGCCGCCAGGGCGCCCCCGCCGCGGAGTGTCGCGCTCGAGAGGCGGGCAGGGCATGAGGGGGCCGCGGCCGGCGGCGGCGGCGGCGGCGGCCGGGGGCGGGCGGTGAGCGCTGCGGGGCGCTGTTGCTGAGGCTGAGATTTGGCCGCCGCCTCCCCCACCCGGCCTGCGCCCTCCTCGGCCGGCCCGCGCTCCCGCGCCCCGCGCCCCGGCTCGCAGCCGCCTCGACCCCCGCCCGGCCCCGCGCTCGGGGCTGCTTCCGCGAGCGGGCGAAGATGGCCGAGAACTTGCTGGACGGACCGCCCAACCCCAAACGAGCCAAACTCAGCTCGCCCGGCTTCTCGGCGAATGACAGCACAGGTGAGCGGGGGCCGGCGCGCTGTCAGCGCCCGCGGCGGGCGGGCCGGGCGAGCTGCGGCGCGCTGGGCGTGCGGGCCGGGCGCCGGCGCGGGGCTCCGCAGCCTGCCCGAGTGCGGACGGGGAAGTTTCTTGGAATGTGCGCCTTGGAACGCGCTGAGTAGTTATTTGGAAAACTTTTTCTGGGGGGTCACCTAGTTCCTTTTCCGAAACCCCGGACTCGGTTAGCGGGATGTCATCAAAGTGTCTGTGGTGTGTTTCATTTACATCTCTAACTTTAAAAGAAAGTTGGCACAGTTTTAAATCCTTCCGGACTTCAGTCTCCCTTGGAGCTTGCGTTGCATTTAACTTGCCGATGTGGAAAAGAAAAATGTTAAGAAATGTAAGGATTCCGATTTTTCAAAAAATTAGCAGTATGTCGACCGAGTCATTTTTCCCCCCTCATTAAGCAGCCTCCTTAGAAACTTTCTTGGATAATGATATCAGGTGTGCAAGCGTGCTCAGTTCATTCAGCCCCTTCGAGTTGTGCTGGGCTGGTGCCTGGGAACGCTACCAGCGAGTCCTGCTTCCTCTTCGAAGCTCTCCTCTGCGGTGGAAACTCGGCGCTGTTGCGAACGCTGCCTTCGCGGCGCCCCCGGGCTCCTCCAGCGCAGTCTTATAGTGGCAGCATCCGAAAATCGGTTTCTGATGAATGGGTCCAAATTGAATCGCATTGCTGCCTTCACATTCGTGCTAGACACAGCTGCTCAACTTGTGAAACTATTTCTGTGACTGGCCACTAATGTATTAAAAAATCTATTTCTACTGTTGAAACAAAACTGGAATTTTGTGGCTTCAGTGTGAATACAGTTCCTGGAATCCAGCTGTGAAAGGTGTCATGCAATGTTAAGTTAACGTAGAAATGAGAAAAGTGATTTTTTAAGAGTTTAAAGGAGATTCTCTTGAATTAAAATTTGGAAGAAATAAATGACTCTCAGGTGTAAAAATCACTGATAATGCTTTTCTTTTTAACTGGTAAAAAGTTGAGTTTGACATTAATTTTATGAAATCAATGATGTGAGAAATATGGAAAAACAATAGGTAAAATACTTTTTTGCAGAACAGACTAAATTTGTTTCCTTAATCTCACCATGTTTGAGTGAAAAATCATCAGTTATGTGAAATGTAGATAATACCAGGCAAGTTCTTGTACCCACTATATATATCAAGCTGTTTCCAAGATGGAACCGAAAAGATGGCCTTTTGGGGTAGTTTCTTTTATCTGCTGGTCAGCTACTAATGTGCTGCTAATCACAGTAGAGCTTATCAGAAAGGACTTTTCACAGTTAACCACTTTCCCCCCTTCCTTTCCACTTTTGAGCCTCAAAAGCTACAGGGCAATCTTACTTTTCCAGATGAGGAACAAAAAGTAACCATTTTTAACAGCTCTGATTTAAATCAGCCCAAAACTAAAATGATCATGTTTAAATTGAGTCCTTGGTTACATATAAACCACCATCACATTATCACAAAAGGGTGTGAGTGTGGACTCCTGAGGAGGAGATCATTATTGAGCATCTTACACAAGGGGAAACCTTGAGGAGTAACTAGTAGTCTAAGGCATCCAGTAATGCGATGGACTGAGATCATCAGGATGCATATTAAGCAAATAAAGGGCTTGAATATTTACAATAAATACATTAAAAGGAGTGAAGGCGTTTGGTTAGTTGGGACAGAGAGGCCTGAGAATAACATTCTTTTTTTAAACTCAACCTTTTTTTAGTGAGGTGTCTTGGGCTTCCAGGAATATAGTGAGCCAGGTGGAGCAAGATGTGTCCTGTGCACATGAGCACATGATCACATTTGAGGGAGGGGAGCTCTGCCTAGGAAGAGAGGCAGGGTTGGAAGGAGAGGGAGGCTGCAGCCTTGGAGCCTGATAAACAGGAGCAACATGGACTGTTGTGAGAACTGGCTGGTGAAGAACTGGTAGTGGGCCTAAGAGAGTGACCCTGATAGTGCAGCTTACCAGCCAGGCACTGCCTGCAGTGTATTGTAGTAGAGCCAAGTGGCATCCAATGATAAATGCCATTGCCACTAGTGATGGACAGTAGTCGCCACGGAAGACTGGGGAGAGCTTGCAGAGATTATGGGGAAAGAGGGAATATGCTCCAAAGGAGGGTAGCAAGAGAAAGGAGAAATAGCACTTGCCACCCCACTAAAGCAGCAGCAGCTCTGGAGTGGCAGAGTTTCATGGTATCAGATGTTGATGAAATAGTATTTTCTAGTTGTACATTGAAGTCTTAAACACTGTCATAGATGCGATCTTCTTTTTCTTGGCACCCTATAATGGTAAGTGGGGACTTTGTATTACCCATACTATGTAATTGGATGTTTATTTTAGAAAGTTCTTTCTTTAATATATCCAAATTAAAACAGCGTACCAATGTCTTTCAACAGCAGAGATTCATGATAAACAGTGTAGGAGAAATAAATGGTCTGAGCAAGTGATACATTTTTTTTCTTTCTTGTCAACTTTATTGTGGCAGAATTTATACAAGTAAACAATTTTAAAAGTTTTAAAAATTGTTTTGTGAAAATGGAGCATAGGTATATTTCATCCTGTCCTAAGCAAAGTAACTACATTTTATAATGTGAATGCTCTTTTGAAAACATTTGATTTTTTAAGAAATCAGGTCTTGCTATGTTATCCAGGCTGGCTGGGAACTTTTGGGCTCAAGCAATCCTCCTACCTCAGCCTCCCAAGTAACTGGGACAACTCTGCACCAGACCATGAATACCTTTAAATGCAATAAAGAAATGTACTGAAAGAAAACTGTGGTGGATACTATTAGTAGCCCACATGTCTTTGACAGCCAGATGACAATCTTGGTTGCCTGTGCAGCACTCATGCATCTGAGTGCTTTTCTCCCTGTGGTCCTCACTCCATCCTGGGTGAGAAGAAACTACTGCTGTTTTCTAGGTAAAGAGCCTGGCTTTGGAGGGTTGATCTGCCTAAAGCTACAGGAAGGGTCAAAACCAGAACCTAGATTGTTAAAGAATTCTGTATGTTTAATTTGTGAATCTATATCTGTAAACGTTGAATTTGCTTGAATCACAAACTCAAGAGATAGTGCTACTTGGCAAGTTTCAGTACCATCACTCCAGTCAGTTAGTAAAACCCTGTGGGGAAAGTTTATAACTGGCTTTGGTAGGGGGGGAGCAGGGTGTGTTTTTCCTAGCATGGACTCCCTTTTTCTTCTGTATCTGGTGTTATCTTCCATTTGAATTGTGTGGGCTCACATACCTATTTACTGCAGGGGATAATTGAGAAATGCCAAAGTTGTTTTACCTCATCACCAAGTCCTTGCTGAATAGGGAGAGAAAGCTTTTATGGAGACCTTTTTTTGGGGGCGGGGAGTACTGCGGCACTCTACCACTGAGCCACATCCCCAGCCCTATTTTGTATTTTATTTAGAGACAGGGTCTCACTGAGTTGCTTAGTGCCTTGCTTTTGCTGAGGCTGGCTTTGAACTTCTGTCTCAGCCTCCTGAGCCTCTGGGATTACAGGCATGTGCCACCGCACTTAGCTTTTATAGAGACTTTTGAGGGCCAGGACTTCTCATGACTTTGCCTAATGTACCACAGTAAATTCCACTTTTATGTATATATGGAAAGCACCAATCAGAAATAAAAAGAAGATCTTAGAGTATAGGGAGGAGGAGTGGGAAAAGCTAGGGTCGGGGGGGGGATGGGACTGAAATGGAGTAAATCAGATTCCATCTATGTAGGATTTTGTCAAAATGAACCTACCTACTATGTATAACAATAATGCTCTAATAAAAAGGAGGCAGGGGATTTTTGAATAACTTGGCAAGGGGGAGAATGCCTGTGACTCCACTGGGAGCCCCTCACAGATGCTGGTGCGTCAGTGTGAAGCAGGCCCGGGGGCCTCAGGCAGAGCAGAAGATGCGCATCACTTCTTGTTAACCTTAGGAGTTGATTCTGTGATTCCTAAACATAATTGAAAATGACTTATAAAGGAACCAAGGCTTAATCCAGCAGTCGGAAGTTGATGCTTAGATCGTTAGCCTGTGTTTTTACACTTTTAAGATCTGCGGTTGCAATTGTGTTTTAAAGTATGTCTACTTCAGCCTCTACAAGTGCTGACTTTGTATTTTTACTTAATGTGTTTGAAAACAAAATTGTTAATGGTTTGGCTGAAGTGTGCCTTACTTTGTTTAGGTGAAATGTACCTTATTGTGAGTTTGTAAAGACTAGGAAAGCTTTCCAGTCTAGTTCTTGGGGTCACATTAGTGAGGGCACCACCTCTTTATCTTACTCCAGCCAGCACTTTTAGAGTATTCTAGGAAATTAGAGGGCATGTTAAGAGCTCTTTCTCCAAAAAAAAAGGCTTTGTGCTCAGAGGCTGTTGGTTTTATCTGAGAGCTGTAGTACACTCTTTCCAGAGCCTTCTTATGCTAGGGGCCACTGAATTCTTGTAGAGGGACTGGGGTTTGCACCGTTCACAAACCTTGTTAGCAATAGAACCCCCTTTTTTATGTAATATGTGGACCAGCAAACTTTTTCTGTAAAGGGCCAGAGCACATATTTTCAGTTCTGTGGGACATCTGGTCCCTTGTTGCAACTACTTTATACTACCATTTTGGCAAGAAAGCAGCCATAGATGTAAATGAATGGGCATAGCTGTGCCCTCTTATAAAAACTGACATGCAGGGGATCTGGCCACGACCTCCCTTGATAACTTTGATGCAGTGGTGGGACTTGCCCATTTGAGAGCTCTGGGCTGTGCTCTGAGCACACAGCTCACCCTGCTGTGTGCTGGCCTGGACATTCACCAGGAGGTGAAGCCAGGGGGCAGCAGGGTGAGATGAACAGTTTGGAGTTTTGTAGGAGCCTCTTCCTCTCTCTTGTTTCGAACAGCTTTATGCACCATTTAAAATTGAATAAGTTTACCAAAAAGCCAAGTAACTTCATAAACAGGTTCTTTTGTTCTTTGGCTGGCCATTTTGCTTTTTGCTGACCCCAGTGGCCTCCACAGTATTCTCGTTCCTGTTCTTTTGTGCCCTTTGGGCCCCCAGTGTCCTCCCTTTCCGGTGAGGCTAGATGGTGTGCAGCTCTGTAGGAGCTGGTGTAGAGCTTTCCCACAGCTACCTTCCTAGCACTGGGCACAGTGTCTGGCACAGTAGGCCCTCAACATATTTGAGGCAGTGGGGAAAGAATACGCAGTTTTGTCTTTCAGAGTTCTCGTAGTTTTCTCCTAAGATTTTGTTAAGCTGCTGTCACCATTCTTGGTATCTTCCTTTTGTTTTTCCTAATCCTAAATTCTGTACCTGAATGCTCTTACCCTGCAACCATCTGGCTGGCCTAGAAGTGCTCTTGTTGGAGTGTGTTTGGGCAGGTTTTATCAAGTTTCTGTGCCTCAGTTTTCTCAGCTGTAAAATGGAGATTATAATGATTTCCATATCAAAGGGCATCTGCCGGTGGACTGTGGTGGTGTCTGGAAAGGGCCTGATCTGGAGCTCAGTGAATGGCATCTGGTACTTGCAGTTACCAGGGAAGAAGAGCGTGCATTGTCGTTGCCTGCTGTGGCAGGAGTGCTGGCCCAATTGGCTGAGACCTGTGGGTTAGTAATTCTGGAAGCGATGACAGTAGTCTGACAGTAGTCTTGTATGCGTGTCCACAGAGGTCCTTTTGCAGGCACATATGTTGTGTAGCCCGTTACCAGACACACAGCCAGGAATTCTGTAATCAGTGCCATAGATTTTGCCTCCATTTTCAGTTGTGTTTTTTTTTTTTTTTAAAATATTTTTTGTTTTTAGTTGTTGATAGACCTTTGTTATTTATTTATTTATATGTGGTGCTGAGAATCGAACCCAGTGCCTCCTGCATGGTAGGCAAGTACTCTACCACTGAGCTACAACTCCAGCCCCTCAGTTGTGTTTTTTAAAAGTGAGAACATGATGGCCATGAAATTTTAAAATTTGGAAGAACTTATGTGTGTTGTGTTCTGAAAATACTTAATAATTAGCCCAGCACGGTGGCGCATGCCTGTAATTCCAGCAACTCGAGAGGCTAAAACAGAAGAATCGCGTGTTCAAAGCCAGCCTCAGCAACAGCGAGGCACTAAGCAACTCAGTGAGACCCTGTTTCTACATAAAGCACAAAATAGGGCTGGGGATGTGGCTCAGTGGTGGAGTGCCCCTGAGTTCAATCCCGGGTACCAAAAAAAAAAAAAAAAAGGAACAAATAAAGCCAGCCTTAGCAATGGCAAGGCGCTAAGCAACTAGTGAGACTCTGTTTCTAAATAAAATACAAAAAATAGGGCTGGGGATGTGGCTCAGTGGTCGAGTACCCGAGTTCAATCCCTGGTACCAAAAAAACACCAAAACCAAAAAACCTTAATAATTCTGAAACATATTTCATGGACTATTTAAGCAATAAATGAATATGTGATTCTGTTTCTTGCTGTATATATTATAATTCAATTTGAGATATCTATTAGGCAATAGCAGTGTACCAGAGGATTCTGGTAGATTCCCTTCAGTACCTTAGAACATAGTTAGTAATACTTCGAGGCAAAACTTGAGAAAAGAATGTAAAATGCACTCAGGTGTAAAAATGCCTGAATCAGAAAGGGCAATCTAAAGGAGGCTGCATTTATTTCTTGCAGAAGTCCAGGCCTGGGTGCCCAGGTCTGGGCAGTAGCCTGGAGGTGGGGGCCTTGAGTAGTTTGGTGCCCCTCCCCTCTCTGCTGCGTCCCCAGGCTATTCTGCTGTGCAGGCAGGCAGTTGGGTAAGCCTGTTTGTCTTCTTGGCCTCCTGGATTGGGAATAGCATCCTGGACCTGACAGTATTGTGTCCTTGGATATCACTGCAAGTTCTGACCCTTGTTCTGGTTATCTCAGGAAGCCCTCACACTCCTGGGTGTGCCCTCTGGCTTCAGGCCACTAAGGCCTTTCCCTCTGTGTGCATCCCTCCTCCATTGTGCACGTCCATCTTCCACTGGCTTTGGTGTGGCCTGTCCTCAGCTCCTGCTTCAAGTGAGGGAAGAGATCTACCCTCCTTGTTCTGTATTAAGCTTGGTATTCAGGAGAACTCTGACATTGATTAGGAAGTGTAAGCACTGCACCAGTGTCCTACAGGTATTCCACTTTCTCTGGGGAGTGCTGGAGGAGGGATCACAGGGTCCCGCAGGAACTTTCTGGAGTGGGTAGTCTTGTATTTGAGCTTGGATCTTCTTGAAGCTGTTTTGAGTGTGGCAACTACAGAAGGTGTGGGGAATGTGGAGGTGAGCAGAATGCCCCTTGTTAAAATTCTTAGACAATGTAGAGAATAACTGTTGCTGCCTTTGAAAAACTGCCTTCAGGGTATTTTCTGGTTCTAAATTTAGGAAGCAAGACTATTTTTGAGCTGTGTCTAAAAGTTGAATTCCTTTTTAAACTTACCCTTAAGTAAGTGTTGGCTGTCAGCCCCTGTGACAAGTCCCCCTCCCATGTTTCATTTACTTTAATCAAAGGAGTGTTTAGTCCAGCCATCTCCAAGAACAGTAACACCTAGTGAATACTTGCTCTTGAGTACCTCTGCCTCCCCTCTTCCCTTCTCTCAGCTCTGGGTGTTCCTTCTGCTACTGTTTGGAAATGTCTTAATTTGCTAGTCTTTCTAATATACCTTATTGTGCCTATGTTCCTTAGTAGATAGTAGATATTTTTTGGAGCTGCACCTAAATCAGCCCCCCGCCCCTTTTGGTACCGGGGATTGAATTCAGAGGCATTCACAACTGAGCCACATCCCCAGCCACATTTTTTTTTTAAATATTTTTTTAGTTGTTGATGGACCTTTATTTTTTATTTATTTATATGTGGTGCTGAGGATCGAACCCAGTGCCTCATGCACGCTAGGCAAGCGCTCTACCACTGAGCCACCACCCCAGCCCCCCAGCCACATTTTTATATTTTTATTTAGAGACACGGTCTCACTGAGTTGCTTAGCATCTTGCTGTTGCTGAGGCTGGCTTTGAACTCGCCATCTTCCTGCCTCAGTCTCCCGAGCCGCTGGGATTACAGGTGTGTGCCACCGCGCCCGGCTAAATCAGCCTTTTGAACTTAAATAATCTACAATCATAGAAAATGAGCTGTTTAACGGGATTGTACAATTCTGTTACAGCACAAGTTCTTTTTATAGTATTTAAGCTTCTCCTCCTCCCCATAACTAGGTAAGCTTTTTCTTACCAAAACAGCACCACTGTACATGTTTTAACTTTATAGTTAGACTATCCAGTGAAATATCAAGAAAAATAGGCTGCTCTTCTTTATGACAGCCTGTGGAGAAGGCTTGTACATTTCAGCAGAACAGATTTTGGTCTTTGATTACAGACTTAATGATGACTCTCAAGAGCTATAGAAATCTAATAATTAGGGTTTGCTTTGACAATTATGGACTAAAAGAGCTTGACCCAGTTCCTTTGGATTAAAATATTTTGAGTATTTGTCACCTGATTAAAAGTAGAACCTTGTAGGCATGACTCAGAGTTGAAGGAAATGTCAGAGCTTTTTATACTGGGAGAGCGCAGCATGGCACTTGGGAGGGAGCCCCGGCTTCAGCCCACTGGACACTGCACGCCTCGCTCCCCGCCCAGCCGCTCAGGGCTGGGGCCAGAGCCTTCACCTTTGAGATTTGGGGGACATGGGGTATGCGCACTTGGGGGTGTGGGTGTGAGAGAGAGAGAGAGAGCGCACGCGCGCACACACACGCGTGTGTTCCTGCTGATGCACTTCACTTGTGCCTCCTTGGACTGACTGTGTGTTGGGCTGCTGTGGCGCCTGGTGTGCCACCTGCTGAGACAGCCATTGTTGTTACTCAGTTGTGTGGGGAAATATCAGGTATTGCCTACTTTTCGGGCCAGTGAAGACTGTGATGATGTCTAAGCCGGAGCCAGACCTGCAGAAGCTTCTTGCTGAAACAGTGAATGGGAAGCTACTGCCCCTGCCTTTTTTGCTTCTAGTACTAGGTCTAGTGCAGTTTCTGTTTTCAGTTTGCAAAAGAATGAATTAAGAGCTAAGATTCAGGAATCCTACAAAATTGGTCATAGTTTGATTTACTTTAATTGGTCTGTGTTGGTAGTTCAACCGTTCATAGGAAATTAAAATCTTAACTAAATGGAACTTTTTCTAGTTGTTTCAGAACAAGGACTTGATTTATTTTAGGTTAGGACTTAGAGTGAAAGAAAAAGTAAGTACAGAGAAATGATAAAAATCATCTTTCTTTTTAGAAAGCACAGTCAGAGGTGAGACTGGCTTTGGGATCCTGTCCAGTTTGGGCAGGGTGACTGGTGGAGTGCCCCTTTGGTTTGGTTTCCACTAATCCCAAGAGGAATGGATTCAGCTCTAGGCTGTTGTGAGAATTTCCTTTTCCTACAGATTCTATAATGGGAAGTTCTTTCAATGGAGATTATTCTTTTTTCCATTCTTCTAGATATTTTAGGTGTGGTCCTTTATATTTTTTTTTTACTAGTAGAAATTATCCCATGGTGGACAAAGAATTTCCCTCCTAATTTGTGGATATCTTTATACTTAATCTTAAACCGTTAGTAAATAACCTTTATTGAAATAAACCAAAAGCATAAAATATTGATAGGTTTTCTGTGTTGTTTTGGTCCTCCTCTACTGTTGTGGGAGTTAGGTTTTGTTTGAAGAACAGAACCTCACCATAGTTAAACTTATCCTAAAAAATCTTTGGGGAACCATTCAAATGATAGAAGGGGAAGTCGGTGTTCATGTTCTCACTGATTACTTTCTTAGTCTCTGGTATGTGAGGAAAAAGCATTCCTTCTCAACAGCCAGACAAGATCTGGGCATTTCTCTTGTTTGAGAGATGACACTGGTGATAATCTGTAGGTCCACACTGTCCAGTAATACTGTCTGTGACAGTGGACGTATTCTGTGTCTGCACCACCGAAGACTGTAATGATGAACCACGTTTGGCATTGTTCCTTGAAATGTGACTGGTATGCTACAGGGACTAAATTTTAAATTTAAAACAATTTTAATTAAGTAAATAGCCCCATGTAAATAGTGACTACTGTATTAGTACAATTCTAAGTACATGTGCTTCTTCTATTAGCTGAATTTTTTCTCTACGATAATTATGACCTGCAGGAATAATAATACATGCTCCTTTTAAAAGGGCCATCTTTTTTTTTTAGTTGTTGATGGATCTTTATTTTATTCATCTATTATTTATATGTGGTGCTGAGGCTCGAACCCAGTGCCTCACGCATGCTAGGCAAGCGCTCTACCACTGAGCTACAGCCCCAGCCCCCCATCTTTAAATGATGGAAGACAGTTTCAGAAATATTTGTAGCTTTAGTTACTCTCTTCATGGTTATTCACTCAGAAAATATTGTGTAAATAGTTGTGTGGGCCCTGATGATCTAGTGGAGACATCACAGGCCTGGACTCTGCCTTCTTGTGGTCGGGGGAAAGAGTTCCTGGGCAACCCAATTGATACCAGGTGTGATTTCAGAGAGGAGGCACTGAGCATGGCAGTGTATAGGACAGAGGCCTCCTGGGACGTGGGAGGGCTAAAGCCTAAGGATGAAGAGGAGATGGCAGATGGTACTTCTCTGGGCATAGGGGATGGCACAGATACCAAGTGTGAAGGTCTGGAGGTGTAAGCTCTTGATTGTTTTTTAAATAGTTTTTGTGAATATCACTTTTGCTATTGGTTTATGTTCACAGGGCCACCAAAATTTAAGCAGCTTCCTGTTGCCTCTATGAGGGTGGAGACTGATGGTGTGGTCCTGCCCTGCAGGAGTTGGTTGGGCCTGGGATCCAGTATCAACTCTACTACTTCATTATTTCATTCAAAAAATATTTCAGTGTGTATTATGTGCGGGTCATTCTATTGGGTTGTGGTGATTAACAGTGGTGGCAGAAACTTCTCTTGCCTCATGGAACTTGGAATTGAGTGGTATGGCCAGGCAGTCTGCAAGTCCCCACCAGTGCCTTTATCATTCAAACCGAGGTCAGTGTCTGACCAGTGGAGTTGGGTGTTTCAGGCTGGGTGGGCAACTTGGCAGAGAGGGGACATGGGAACTTATTTTAAGGAAGCAGGCTGGGCATCTTGAGGGGAGGTAAGGTTAACAGGAGCCTTGAATGTCAAACCAGGGAGTCTAGGTCTTTTAGGGCTTAAAGAACAATACAGGGGCTGGGATTGTAGCTCAGTGGTAGAGCGCTTGCCTCACATGCGTGAGGCCCTGGGTTCGATCCTCAGCACCACGTACAAAGCAATAAAATAAAGACATTGTGTCCATCTACAACTAAAAAATATTAAAAAAAAAAAAAAAAGAATCAGAATTAGTGGTCATATTGAAGATGTTATGGAATTTTTGTACAAACAGGTAGAATTTTTTTAAATGTTAAATTATTTCGAACAGGTAATCATATGGTTCGAAATTAAAACAAAACAAACAAACAAAAAAACAACTTGGTGAAAAGCCTTCCTTCTGTCTCTGAAATCACCTACCCCTTCCCACAGCAGCCTGTCTCAACTTTGCTTAGGTCTCATTCTAGAGATGTGCTACGCATCACTAAGCAAACACAGTCTTGGCATACTCTTTACCCAAAGAGATTATATGTGATGTTCTACTCTAAGTGCATTTTGCACTGATAGATACCTTAGAACTATTAGAAGTATTAATATCAGAAGAGCAGACTTCATTCTAAATCTTACCTTATGGTAAAGTGTTTTGGTGCTATACTTAGGTAAATGCCATAAAATAATTTTAGTGTTTTCACTGCACTATGTAAATAGGAAGAATTAAAGGTTTAAAAAAACTAATTTCACGTCATTTCAGATGTTAGGGGTTTTGTTATTGTTATCAAAATATATGTCATGCAGCCAGTTCACACTAGTGGTATGTTTATGGCTTCTCAATTCCTGGAAAAGATTCTTAAAACCTGGCCTATCAGTTGATACACAAATATCTGTAGCTGAACAACCTACACCAAGGAGAGTGAAAAATCGGTTTTTTGCTTGGTCGGCCTTGGAAGAACATTCACATTAACCTCAGACCTTTTCATTAATTTAGTAACTCATCTTGAGATTGTTAACACTGGAGATGACCCCAAAATCCTGTTCAAAAGAAAGCGTTTAATAAAAATAAGATCCTTTTCCAGGGGTAAGAAGATGTACGCTAATGTGTATACAGTGTAAAAAGTTTTCAAATGACAAGCTCTAGGTATTTTCAGGGAATTGAGAAACGAGATTTTGGGCTTCTCCGTCTTTCATTTCATATTTTTGCAAGTGCCTTTTTAAAAAACCAAAATCTGGGCTGGGGATATACTTCAGTGGTAGAACGCTTGCCTAGCATGCATGAGGACCTGGGGGCGGGGGTGTTCAGTCTCCATTTAAACACACAAACCTAATGAAAACCTAGTTAAAAACAAATCCAAATCAGAACATCCTTTTTGAATATGAATATTTGTATTTTTGGTTAGGAGAATCTGTGACATGGTAACAGCAGAGTTTTGATTAATTCCTGTTGCAAAACCTTGAATTATTTAAGAAAGTACAAATTATCTGAGAGGTGCCACTACAGAGACATGAACATGTGCTTGTGTTTGTTGTGATGTCCACTTGTCCAGTTCCCACTTCCTTTGTCACAAGATCAATTTTTTTTTTTTTAAATGGGTGCTGGGGATTTGAGCTACATCTCCGTCCCTTTTATTTTGAGACAGAGTCTCAATGAGATTCCTGGGCTGGCCTCTCAAGCTTATAATCCTCCTGCCTCAGCCTCCTGAGCAAGCTCCATTTTTAACAGAATCTTTTCATGAGAGGGTTTTCATTGATGTGCTGGACATTACAAGTCCTGACAGCTAACCACTGTTTCTATGAGTATTTTGAAATGATGTCAGATTTCTGAAGGTGAGAAACTTATTCTGCTACTACTTTGGGTACAAAATGTTACATGTAGATTATCATATTCCTTTAGGAGAAAAAAAAAGTCCATCTTTAAAGTGCTTTTGCTTTTCCAGCCTTCTAAGCTTGCGTGAACACCGGAAGTATTTTAAGTTAGTATTAAACACATTTCAGATTTTATCCTCAAACTGCAAGTACTCCCTCTGGAAACTGGAACACCTGAGACTATTCCAGTTATTCTCACCAGGTTCAGAAACTAATAATCTGGGCCTGGACACCCCAGAAGAGGGGACTGCCTTTAAAAAACAACAGTTTCATTTACTACTTAGTAGTTAACTCAACCTGGCTTGAAAATTCTAGGGCAGATGTTGAGAGCCTCACTCCCTCTCACTTTGTTTGCCCAGGTCACTCAGGGACTAGTTTGTGCTCCCTTCCAGTGTAGAGCTGTGTTCCAGCACGTACTGTTATCTTCTCTTCCTTCCGTCCTTCCTGTCTTTTCCTTGCAAACTGAGGTAGCTTACTGTGCTCATGGCCTTCTGTGTTGGCACAGGGAGAACTTTGTGTCTTTATACAGTTGCCTCGTGTTCTGTTGGATGAGCTTGTGTCATCACTGATTTAATATGTACTTCACTGATGGATATTTAGGTTATTTCCAGTCTTGTCCTCTCTCAAGCAGTGCTGTAATGAATAGCCTTGTGACGTTAACTGTACATATATATAACAGTCCCTAGAAATGGGGTTCATGGTTAAAAGGCATATACATTGTATTTTTTTTTTTTTTTGGTACTGGGGTTTGAACTCAGGGGTACTCGATCACTGAGGCACATCCCCAGCCCTATTTTGTTTGCTTAGCTCCTCACCATTGCTGAGGCGGGCTTTGAACTTGCGATCCTCCTGTCTCAGCCTCCCAAAGTGCTGGGATTATAGGCATGCGCCACTATGCCCGGCTTGGCGGAGTCTTAACACACCTATGTTCAGTATAAGCATCGTTGGAGGTTTTATGTATTCTTTATTAACATAGTTTAGTAATTAGTACTTCCCCTGGGGATTCTTCATTTTGTGCCATGCAGTCTTTTCTGATGTATTTTTAGTGGGGTGCTTTTGAACTTAAGGCATTGATTTTCTGTTTTTGGCTTTCAAATAGTGCACGTTTCCTTACACTGTCATCCAAGTTTACTTTCATGCCCAGACTGCACTTTCCTCCTTCCTCCTGACTTGGTGTTGCTGCCTGCCTGCTACGGCTCACAAGCATTTGGCCCAAGGACCTGGTCCACCAGGTCTGCTTGCTTCTCTGGATGGGTGGCCAGGGCATCTGAGGTCTGGGGCTTGCTCTGAGGGGTTGGATCCTGGCTCAGCCTTTTCTCGTTCTCTATGACTGTTCTTGCCAAGATAATCCTTTACCCCAACAGTTGACTAAGTTGCAGAGTAGCTAGGCAGCTGATGATAGTGAGGGTCTTGGTGACCCTCTCAGCCATGGTCAAGAGAGAACAGTGAACCCCTTCTGCTGTAATTGAGGTAATTTGTAGGGACTGCAAAGTCATTTACTATGACAGCCACCCTCTGTTCCACCCTGGTACCCGTGAGGCTTTTCTCCATCCTTCAGCACACACCATTCCTGGGAAACTTAAGTTGTTGCCCCTGAGAATGGCACTCCCCCCTCTGACTACTTACTGTGCAGAATGAAAGTAGGAGGCTCAATACATGTCCAGGATGGAGTGGATTGGGGTCCAATACAACAGAGCACTTTTCAGTTGGGTCCATCTTGTATTTCTAAATGAAAGATGAATGGTCAGCACTCAGTGAGGTGAGGTTTCCTGGTACCCGATGCCGAGTGGCCAGGAAGCACACCTGACAACGAAAAAACAGAATACCGAAGTTCTGATAGTAAGTGATCCTGTGAAGGAGTTTACCTTGCCTGAGTCAGATGATTTTTGAAAATTGTATAAAGTGTGTTTTTTGATAAATCAGCTATTTCCCCTGACTTACATTTTAGCTTCTAAGGTTTAGTAGTTGCTTTTCAACTACTTTTGCTTGGTTTCTTTCAGTCCCTTCAAACAGTCTAGCTCCTGTATTTTTAAAGATTTAAGTATACTTGCTAGGCAGGTTTCCATGTAAGAGCACCCCTGGTTGGATCCTTTGGGGACATGACATTTGTCCCATAGTTTAGCTGTACATTCAGGTTTAATAAGTTGAAATGTTGTCCAGCCCTCAGCACAGCACTTAAGTTTATGCTCGAGGCTAGGGTTTGGGTTTTATTGTCTGTCATCTGCTGGGCTTTGTCCACTGTACAGTGTTTGGATGGATAGTTGCAGGGATCCTCCCCAGAAGTCCATTCCTTTTAGAGCATCCTTTATCTGATCAGGCGTGTGGATCCTGAGATATTGGAAGTTTTTTTTCCTTGAAATTCACCATAGCAAAGTAACCAACTTGGGGCTGCTTAGCTTGCTGTCTTGAAATATCCCTGCCTGTTTGGAATCTTCTTTCCTCTTTTCTCAGTGTTCTTTCCTTCATATTCTACTTAGAGTTTGCCTGTTATTTGAAATCTTTGTGGATCTTCATCCCATTCCACTTGGCTGTGAGATATGATATGTGTGTTATCAATTTAAGTTTGTGACTTGGTGTCCATGGATTGTCTTCCTCAATTAGATTATGACCCTTTGGGGACAGCAGACTTCTAGTTGAGTCTCAATCCTAGTCAGACCATCCCTTCCCAGAGGAAAGGCCCAGAGCAGGGACTTACTCCCCACTGCAGGGGTGTGTGTGTGTGTGTGTGTGTGTGTGTGTGTGTGTCAGTGACTGCCCAGCCAAGTGGAGCCAACTTCCAGTGGATTAGTGAAGCCCAGGGAGGAGGGGCGCAGCTTTTTACTCATATTGGATCACTGTTCAGAATGAAGTAAAACCTCATTATTCTGTACTAATTAGTGGGGTGGTGTATCTGCATAAAAGAAGCCTGAATTACAGAAGATTTTAGAAGGAATTTGCTTTAATTATTTCCTAATAGTAGTATTAAAAAAATGTTAAATGTCTTTTGGGAACTTGTTTAATTGCCTAGATGGTACTTACTTATAGTGGTATAAATGCTAATAAAACAGTTTTCTCTTGTATTCTCTCTCTTGTGTGTTTTCATTCTCCATTGTTGAGGAGTATTCCATTATATATTTGTATAATCCCTAACAGTTTTCAAGGCGAAGTGGGGTTTAATTCTACCAGAATTGCCACAGGCCATCAAAGCTGAAGATAACAGCAGGGCTGTGCCATAGAGATGCAGTGGTTTTTGAGCACCTGCTTTGTGCCCAGCACGGGTGCCAGGTTCTTGACAGGCCTTATCTTCAGTCCTCAGTTGCCTTGGGAGATGAGCTTGTGACAGTGACATTGTGCTGAACACCATGTACACATTGCAGGATGGAGTTCTTTCAACCACTGCCCTGCAGGACAGGGGGGCAGCAGCAGTAGTGACAGTTGTGATCTGAATGCACACCTGCCCGGGTCTCTTCTTACTGCACCAGGTTGCACTTCCATGTTGTGTCTAGTTAGTAAGATCTTGATAAATGTACTGACAAGGTCCAGGATAGTCTCCAGGTTGTCTAAAGAATTGTAGCTCTCTGAAAATATCCACCCTACTGTCTTTAGGTGTGAGCATCTTAGCATGCCTTACCCCTGTTAGATCCATTTTTGTGTGTGTGTATTTGCTTTTTTTTTTTTTTTTTTGAGGGCAGGCATCAAAAATTTTAAACTTGACAAATAAAAATTGCATGTTCTATCATATACAACATGATGTTTTGCAACATGTATACATTGTGGATTGGCTAAATCCAGCTAATGAATGTTATGTCTTACCTCACGTGTCCAATGAAGGCTTAGGAATTAAAAATTCTTGTAAGTTTTTCCAGGATGGCTGAGTGAAAGGCTCAGTTTTGAAAGATTTCAGAGAAGCAGTTGAGTAATCATTTATAGTACAAGTAATGCCAAAAGAAAACCTAAAGAACTCTGAAAATCTTAAGAAAGCAGACCTTTTTTTCACAGGGAATAGGGATGCAAGAGAGAAATAAGAAGTGGGTGGAGAGAAAAAATATTCATGGGAAGGGAGTTTCAGACTATTGGAAGTAGAGAAATGTGGACACACAACAAAATGGCATCTAAGCTTGTATGTAGTTTATTTCTCACACTACCATTTTTTACTACATATAATCTTTGCATCAGTCTTCATTGATGCTGAGGTAGAGTGAAATATATCAGAATGGTCCCCTGGAACATAAAGAGGAGTAAAGAGAAAGATGAGTAAAACAGTGTAACATTCTAGGAGAATTCTTTTTTTAAAAAATATTTTAGTTGTAGATGGACACAGTACCTTTATTTATTTATTTTTATGTGGTGCTGAGGATCGAGCCCAGTGCCTCATAAGAGTGAGACGAGCACTGCACCACTGAACTACAACCCCTATCCCGGAGAATTCATCATTTAATTTAGCTCCTCCCCCCTTTTTTTTTTTTTTTACTGTTTACATATGTATTAATAAGTGATTCCCACTTTATGTCTTTGACTAGTAGGGGAGCAACTTATTAAAATTGACAGTGTATGTCTCCACCTTAACTGGTGGTTTTTCTGAGTAATTCACACGTTCATTCAGCACATAGATGCTTACTGTGTACCTGAGACATACTAAGTACTTCACCAAGTAGACAGTGGTGATCCAGACAGCCACCACCCCTGCTTCCATGGAGCTTATGCCTTCCTGAGTTTGCATGTGAAAATGGTAGTATAATTTTAATTTGTTCAATGTCTGTGGAGTGCAAGAATTCATACTTCTACTAATAGAAGATATGATAAAATGGTTTGTCTGTGTTTTGATATTAAAACCAATTCTGTAATATGGAGAATTTGGGGCCCCAAATGTAATTCAAAGGAGAAAGGTCTTAAGATAGAAAGAGGAAATTTCAGAAAACCTGAAGAAAGGTATGCTTTGTGGATGATTTGTTTGGCTGGTGCATTTTAAACAGTTTTCAAATATTTTTGGCTCGACAGATTGACTTATGGCTGGTGATTTTGTTTTTGTTGTTTTGAAATGGAGTCTAGCTGTGTTGCCCAAGCTGGCCTTGAATTGGGGCTCAAGTGATCCCCCCACCTCAGCCTCCCAAGTAGCTGGGACCACCAGGGGTTGCATGACTGCACCTGTTTTTCCTGATGCTTATTTCTGTAAAACGTGAAGCTGTTTTCCCAAGCATCTGATAGTAATTTGTTCCTTGTTTAAGATGAAATATCACAGATTCAAGGATCACATATTTGAGGCCAGCCTTAGCAATTTAGCAAGGGTCCTAAACAACTTAGTGAGAACCATCCCTGTCTCAAAATAAAAGGACTGGAGATACATAGCTTAGTAGTAAAGTGCCCCTACGTCAATCCCCAGTACAAAGAAAGAAAGATTTGGATTCTGATCGTGATAAATAAGAATGGTCTCACAGCTCATGTGGGGTACCATTTATTTTTACATGTTCAGAAGTGGTCATCGTCTGAGTGGCATCTCTGTGCTGGTTTGGATTTCCCAGCTAGCGGTGAAATGTCCTTTGCTGTCTTGAAATGTCCTTTGCTGACTTTCTCTGTTCTAAACCCTTGCATTTTCCTCTTTCCTCATCAGGCTTCCCCAGAAACTGGGAAGCTGTAGTTTGTGTTTTCTCTCTTACCAGCTTAGCGAGAATGGTGGGCTCCAGGTTAGTAGCCAGGAAGCTCCAGAAGAGAGAATATTCTAGTTCTAACCATGGAAGTATGACAGGTGGTGTTTGGTATTTGATGTGTGGCTGGGAAGTTTCCTGCCAAGGGCAACAGTCCTGAAAGCAGGGTGCCTGTGATATGTGCTTCTTCAGCCTTGCATTCTCCCAGGGCCCTGATGATGAGCAGAGAGAAGGGAATTTACCTGGGACTGGAAGTAGTAGCTTTCATCCTGAATCTTAGGAACGTTCAATGACTCAGATTGCTGTTGCTTAGTCCACATGTTCACAGGTTGGGACAGTGTTGTGTAGAAAGCATATTGTGCATGTTGCAATATCCTGGCCTGCCTTCTTTAGTCTTTGTCAGTTTTTTAAACAAGAGTATAGGGAAAAGCTGTGAGAAGAAGGGTGATATTGAGGGTATGTATGCAGCCTGTCTTGTCTTTGTTTTCCCCCCATTTTTTTTATTGGCTCATTGCAGTTGCACATAATGGTGGGGTTTGTTGTTACATATTCATACATGCAGACAATATAGCAATATAATTTGGCCAATATTATTCCTTGTATTTCCTCTTTTCTTCCCTTTCTCCCTTCTCCTGCTCCCTTTCCTCTACTCTACAGATTGATCTCCCTTCAGTCTGTCTTGTCTTTTTAAAAAACCGCACCTAGTATATTTGGTATGCGTTTGGACTGGTGGATGAGGATGGAAGAATTAGTCGACTCTTACTGTAGCCACACAGTTGTTAGATGTGCTTGGCCTGAAATAGGATGAGGAAAAAGTGTGTCACGGTGGACACGATTTGACAGACCAGTCAAAACCCAAACTAAAACACTAGCTCAAGAAAAGTACACAACTATAAAAATTGACCATGTATTTGGTAAGGACTAGAATAAGCCATAAATGAAAACTGGTAGATCTGAGAGTGGTAGGATGATGGGTGAATTTTTTTTTTTCTTCTTTTCCAGTGCTGGGAATTAAACCCAGAGCCTTAGCATGCTAGGCAAACACTGTCACTGAGCTACATCCTAGCCCAGGATGGGTGGTTTTTTGTTTTTGTTTTTGTTTTGGTACCAGGAATTGAACCCAGGGGTGCTTAACCATTGAGCCATGTCCCCAGCCCTATTTTGTGTTTTATGTAGAGACAGGGTCTCACTGAGTTGCTTAGTGCCTCGCCATTGCTGAGGCTGGCTTTGAACTCGAGATTCTCCTGTCTCAGCCTCCCTAAGTGCTGGGATTATAGGCTTGTGCCACCGTGCCTGGCTTCATGATTCTCCTGTATCAGCTCCCCAAAGTGCTGGGATTATAGGTGTGCACCTCCGCGCCCGCCTTAAAGGTGAGAAATTTCTCACAGTGTCTTAGTCTGAAGTTTTAGCATGTAACCCTGGAATATTATCCTTGCTTTGCAGATGAGGGTAATACAATGAAGAGATTAAGGACTCGTGACCAGTTGTTAAGTCAAGATCTGAACTCTTTTCAGTTTTTCCATTGTACTACACCTAGCCAAGGACCCTGACCTGACCCTGCAAGTTTATCTAATTGTTCTTTTGGGGTTGCTGGTCTTTGGCTTGGCATCTTCTCTTTGGAGGAGTGATTTGGGGATGCTTGAAAGGGCCTGTTGGAAAATTTTACAGATTGTTCCACACTAAGTATGAAATATTTGGAGTGTTTTTGCTTCTAGTTTACACAGACTCTTCATTCCCACTCCAAGCAAATATGAAGGACAGTATCTCTGTCTTGGTGCTCCACTTTCTGATTTGGATGAAATTTCATTTTCATGTTCATGAATTAAGGAGCACTACGTTAAAAAAACATGTATTTGTAGAGTGCTGAGTAGAAAGTGTGTGTGCATGTGGATGAATCCTGGAAGGCAGGCAGTAGACAAAATGTTAGTTATGGTGGGGTAATTTTTAAAAAACTTTATTTGGTGTGATTTGTATCTGGAGACCTTAATAAATCTCCAAATGCGGACAACATAGCAGCTTAAAACTTGTGGAAAGATTTGCAATAGTGGGGCAGTCCTCTGGGTACCACCTGTGCTTTCTCATGGAGCTGTCTGCTTGATTCCAGTCTCTTCACAATTGACAGGTAGTGGAGAGGCACCCCAAATTGAGAGACTGTCTACAAAACAGCTGATCTCTAGTCTTTAGAAATGTCAATTGTGGGAGACAGAGGCTGAAGAGCTTTTCTTGATGGGATGAGATGCTAGAGACGGGACAACTGAATGCACTGGGATTCTGAATTGGATTTTGGGGGGAGGGGTTACTGGGGATTGAACTCAGGGGCCCTCATCCACTGAGCCACATCCCCAGCCCTATTTTGTGTTTTATGTAGAGACAGGGTCTCACTGAATTGCTTAGTGCCTCATCATTGCTGAGGCTGGTTTTGAACTCGCAATTCTCCTGTCTCAGCCTCCCAAAGTGCTGGGATTACAAGCGTGAGCCACAGTGCCCGGCTCTGAATTGGATCTTGATCTGGAAAATGAATGTGACAAAAGGCATTATTGGGACCACAAAATTTGAGTAAGGGCAGTTGATTAATTATATACTCAATCTTACACTTTCTGGATTTGAAAAGTGTACTGTGATTGTGTAAAAGGGTGTTCTTGGGAGATACATATTGAAGTATGTGGGAGGAAAGTATCCTGCCAGCCTATAGCTTACTCTCAGGGTTCTGAGGAAACTGTTTGTGTGTGTACATGGTAAGTAGTGGTCAGGTGGGGAGAAATAGGTGTGTATTGGAGATGGTTTGCCAGGCAGAAAAGTACAGAGAACTGAGGTAGTGAAAAAGAGGCACTAGTCAATTCTTTAGGGGAAGGAAGTATGCATAGTCACTGTGAGTGGGGCAAGGATGGGGTTTTCTTTTTCTCTCCCTTTTT
>PVHX01022067.1:0-28431 GCA_004024805.1 Geosciurus inauris | reverse complement strand
AAATCCAATCTGCCAGTCTGTGTCTCTTAATTGCTGAGTTTAGGCCATTGACATTCAATGTTACTATGGAGACATGGTTTGTATTTCCAGACATTTTGGTTTATTCTTAGTTTTTAACTTGACTTGGTTTCTCTTTTGATTGGCCTTTAGTGTAGCTCCTCCCTCTGCAGGTTTTCATTGTTGTTTATCATTTCCTCCTCATGGAATATTTTACCAAGAATGTTCTGTAGTGCCAGCTTTCTTGCTATGAATTCCTTTAATTTTTGTTTATCTTGGAAGGTTTTTATTTTATCATCAAATCTAAAACTTAATTTTGCTGGATATAAGATTCTTGGTCGGCATCCACTGTCTTTTAGCGCTTGGTATATGCTTTGCCTTGATCTTCTTGTTCTCAGGGCATCCACTGTCTTTTAGCGCTTGGTATATGCTTTGCCTTGATCTTCTTGCTCTAGAGTCTGGGTTGAGAAGTCTGCAGTGATCCTAATTGGCTTCCCCCTGTATGTAATCTGATTCCTTTCTCTTGTGGCTTTGAAGATTCTCTCCTTGATCTGAATGTTAAGCATTTTCATTATGGTGTGCCTTGGTGTAGGTCTGTTGTGATTTTGAACATTTGGTGTCCTGTATGCCTCTTGAATTTGATTATCCAATTCATTCTTCATATTTGGAAAGTTTTCTGATATTATTTCATTGAATAGGTTGTTCATTCCATTGGTTTGGAATTCTATGCCTTCCTCTATCCCCACAATTCTTAAGTTTGGTCTTTTGATGTGATCCCATAGATCTTGGATGTTTTGTTCATGGTTTCTTATCATCTTCACTGTGTGGTCAACTCTATTCTCAAGGTTAAATATTTTATCTTCATTGTCTGAGGTTCTGTCTTCCAAATGGTCTAATCTGTTGGTGATGCTCTCCATTGAGTTTTGATTAGGTTTAATGTTTCTTTCATTTCAAGGATTTCTGTTTGGTTCCTTTTCAGAATCTCTATCTCCTTATTGATGTGACCTTTTACTTCCTGTATTTGCCTATGCATCTCTTTATTGAAGTGATCTTTTACTTCCTGTATTTGCCTGTGTATCTCTTTATCAAATTGATCTTTTGCTGACTGGGCTTGCTCTCTTATATCATTCTTTAAGTCACAGAACATTTTAATTATGTACAGCCTGAATTCATGTTCTGTCATTTCTTCTGCTGTACTGACCATGGATTCTAATATTGAAGAATCTTGGTTTGTTTGAGTCATTTTCTTCCCTTGTTTTTTCATGATGTTTGTGTGTCTTTCCTTCTAGCTCTGTTGATCCAAGTTGTTATAGTTTTTACTCCTATATGTGTATAGGATTCCTTGCAGGATTTCAATACCACTCTTTTAAAGGGGGGACCAATATTGGTTGATCACAATACAAGCAATATATAGTTTCAAGCCAAGTAGCTCCTAACAGCTCCCAAATACATTTACAGATTAGTCATGATATACAGCAATTATGAGTTCTTTTACAATCTACTATGTAGCCAATAAGTTTGCACAAGGGTCTATAGTTCCTATTGGTGGGCTAGGGACAGTGGAGGGTGGGGTGTAGGATAGGGTATTGGGGTAGTAGGGAGTGAGGATATGGTTATTAGATCTTAGAAAGCATGAAAAAGGAATCCAAGAGAATTTGGCTATTACTAGAAAGAGTGACAGAGAGTTGGGGAAGACTGGTAGGGAGGAAGAAAAGAAGGGTACAGCGACGAGAGATGATAGCAAGAAAAATAAAACATATGTACATGTGAGATACAGGAGTATGTAGTACCACTCCAGTATTTGGTTCAGAAATCCCAATTGACTATATCCCACTGTAAAACAAATATTTGGTTTCACAACTGTTGGGGATTAGAGGGTAGGAAAAGAGTGAGAGAGAAAAGAGGGAAGGAAAGAGAAAGAAAGAGTAGAGAAATAAAACAAAAAGATTAAACAATAGAAATATTAGGAGAAAAAGATAAAGGATAAAATAAAAAGTAAGAATAGAAGAAAGTAAAAGAAAAAAAACAATTAGAAAGATAAAAAAGAGTCTCAATGTTAATGAACAGGTATGGTTCCTTTCACCTCCAGTAGGTGGCGTTGTTCATTGCTTCCTGGACTTTCTACGCTGGTGTCTTGGGTGTGGGTTTCACAACTGGGTGAAACTCTGGGCCGCTGGCGAAGACGTGCGCCAAAGTTTGTACCGAATTGCTGTTCAATGCCCCCCTTAGACTGGGCTCTCCAGAGGCTCGGGGTAGCAGTCCCTGATCTCCTGTTGTCTGGACCCCCGTGGAAGTTCCGTTGAGCAGATCTGGGCCCTCTGCTGCTTCTGCTGGTCCTCAGGAACTCTGGAGCGGAACTGGGGCGGGCCCAGGCCTCCTTTGGGCTGAGCTGTCTCTGCCGGTGTCTGTTGAGCGTCTTCTATCCTGAATTTGCGCTCCCCAGTGGCTGGCGGCTGGGGCCGTGGGTCCATGTGAGCCACTGCTGTGGACCCTGTGTGGTTGGGTGGGCGCTGGAGCCAGGTATCTCGTGTAGAAGCTGTCCCCACCGGAGGTGAGCCCTGAGCTGGGGCTCTGAGCTGCCCGGGGCTGCTCTCTGCCACCGCTGCTGGAGTCATGCTGTGGCAATGTCTGCTGTCAGGTGGCCCTGCTTACAGATGCAAGTGAAATTTCCTGTGGGGGTAGCTGTAGGGTGATGCCCAAAAGCTGGCTGGGAGATGGTATTACCGCAATTTTTGATCTTCGGTTTAGGCAAGACTGTCCGCTGCCTCCATCTAAGCCGCCATCTTGCCCCGCCCTCCTAAAAGATTCTTTTGATGACAACAACCTACCAAGTTTAAATCTATCATCTGAGGAGGAAAACATTTTGTTTAAAGTGAGTTATTACTACGTCAAAAGAAATCTATCTACATATTTTAATATTTTTTTTAGTTGTCAATGGACTTTATGTAATTTATTTATATGCAGTGCTGAGGATCGAACCCAGTGCCTCACACATGCTAGGCAAGCACTCTACCACTGAGCCACAACCCCAGCCCAAGAAATATATTTTGAAATGCTATTTCTGGAAAATATAATCTTATAATAGGTAAACCTAAATGGAGATACAACCCCCTTTTCTCTCCATAATCAGGTTGTTTTCTTATTTTCCTTTTTTGACCACAGAAATAATAGATTGATACAGAATATTGAAGCAATATAGAAAATTATTAAAAATGAAAATTATCCCAATTTCCTAGCAATGTTAACAGTTTGGTAAATATCCTTCCCAATATCTCTTTAAGTATTTATTTTATCCACTATATGTGCATATTCGTGTGTATGTATGTGTGTATATTTAATGTAAATGACATCATATTCTTCTGTTATTTGTTTTTTACTCAGAAAACTATCATGGAGATTTTCTTTCTTTTAATTAGTAAAAGTTATGTAGTTGCATGACTACATACTCTATAGATGCACCAGAATTTAATTAACCCCCAACTGGTGGACATTAGATTGTTTTAAATTTATTATTATAGTAAGCAAGTATTGAACTAACATTCATATCTGTATCTATATAATCTAATATTTACCTCAACAGCATATCAGTGAAGTAGATACATTCCTTGAAATCTGATCCATACCATTGGTTTAGATTCCAAAAACATTTTTTAAAAAAGCTTCTTTACAGCAAAGGAAACAATCAAGAACGTGAACGGAGAGCCTACAGAATGTGAGAAAATCTTTGCCACCTGCACCTCAGATAGAGCATTAATCTCCAGGATATACAAAGAGCACAAACAAATGTAACACCAAAAAAACCCAAATAACCCAATCAGTAAATGGGCAAAGGAACTAAACAGGCACTTCCCAGAAGAAATACAAATGGTCAACAAATATATGAAAAAATGTTTAACATCTCTAGCAATTAGAGAAATGCAAATTAAAACTACACTGAGATTCCATCTCACTCTAGTCAGAATAGCAATTATCCAGAGTACAAGTAACAATAAATGTTGGCGAGAATGTGGGGGAAAATGTTCACTCATCCATTGCTGACGGGACTGCAAATTGGTGCAACCACTACGCAAAGCAGTATGGAGATTTCTCATAAAACTTGGAGTGGAACCACCTTTTGACCCAGTTATTCCACTCTTCCTTATATATCTAAAGGACTTAAATCAACATACTACAGTGACACAGCCACATCAATGTTTATAAAAGCTCAATTCACAATAGCCAAGCTATGCAACCAATCTAGGTGCCCTACAACAGATGAATGGATAAAGAAAATGTGGTATATATACACAACAGATATTACTCAGTCATAAAGAAGAATGAAATTATGGCATTTTCAAGTAAATGGATGGAACTGAAGACTATCATGCTAAGTGAAATAAACCAATTCCCCCAAACCAAAGACCGGATATTCTCTGTGATATGTGGATGCTAACGCACAATAACGGAGAGTAGGGAGGGGAAGAACAGAAGTTCATTGGATTAGACAAAGGAGAATGAAGGGAAGCGGAGGTGGGAATAGGAAAGACAGTAGAATGAATCAGACAACTTTGCCATTCTTAAACCAGTGTAACTCCACATCATGTACAACCACACGAGAATGGGATCCTATTTAGAATAAATTATACTCCATGTATGTATGATGTCAAAATACACTCTACTGTCATTCATATCTAAAAAGAACAAATAAAAATATGTTACCAACTTTTGTTGCTACTGACAGCATTTGAAAGTATAAAATGTTCACTCAGTTCATTGACTTCAAAGCCTTCAAATATTCAGAATTAATATATGGTACATTAATTTTGGCAAACATGTGTCAACTGTTCTTTTTTTTTTTTAAATATTTATTTATTTATTTTTTAGTTTTAGGTGGACAGAATATCTTTGTTTTTATGTGGTGCTGAGGATCGAACCCAGTGCCTCACGCGTGCTAGGTGAGCACGCTACCACTGCGCCACAATCCCAGCCCCGTGTCAACTGTTCTTAATGAGGAGATGAAAACAGATGTGATACTAACAATGAGTAGGAAAAACAATCTTTCCAACTGTTTGTCAGCAGTTGGAGAGAAATTCCTTCTTCTGCTCATGCACACAATACTTGGGTATTCCTCTGTTGCAGCACTAATTTGATTTTGACATACATTCTTAGGTGTCTTTTCAATTAAAACCTCAACTCCCTGAAGGCAGGAACTACTCAGCATCCCTGCAAGGATGTCACAGAGTGTGTTTGTTTCTCAATAAACTTTATGGTTGAACAAAGAGCTATACAAATTGCCATTTGCTTCTCCCTCATTTAGCAGCTTCCGGCCTCCCTTTTTTCCCTGAGCTTTTGAAATATGAGTGTAATATTTGCCCAGGGCAAACAGAGTTGGAGTTTGGGAGGCAATATTTTGTAATGGATGTTAAATCGGCCTGGTTTAACTCTTGGTTCTCAGATTTTTTTAGATCTATGTCCCTGGACAAATTGCTTAATTCTTCTAAGTCCTAATTTCTTCCACCGTAAAGTAAAGATAATCAATTCTACTTCAAAAAGTGTTGCATGGATTAAAGGCAATCATGTTTTAAAAGCCGTTAGCAAGGTTCCTACTGTAACTCTTGATACATGGTAGTTATATTTTGCCATTTCCTTAGAGAGAGAGAGATGTCTGTATTTATATGTGTGTTCCTCCTTGGCCACTTCATGCATTCTGCTCTAGTGGACACAATAATCTCTGGATGGAAGGCAACAAGAGCTAAAAGCTGATAGAGATTCAGGGCTAAGAATCTCAATAAAATCAATTTGCAACACAGTTCAATTGATAGAAATTAGGTCTTTATGTTTTCAAAGCTGAAAGAGGAGCTTGAAATATTAAAATAGGGAAGAATAGATTTGGGCTAGGTAACAGTATAGGAGTATTATATTATGGTGAAAAAAATACCTTCAGGAAGTCTGTTGCCAAAAGCATTGCCCTATACAACTCCAGAGAATTAAAAAAAAAAAAAAAGTAAATGTTGAACTACAGTAACCTCTGTTCTTTCCCAACCGGCAAGGGACCTATCATGACAGCCTACTTAAGCCCTTTTGCCCCAGGATGGCCTCTCTGCACTCAGGCATATATATGTGTCTGAGCTTATTTTCCACACAACAGTAGTGCCTTAAAAATGTAGGAACATCCTGTGGACTTGCTTACTATGCTTGTATGAGGTTTCTGCACTTGGGGCTGGAGACGGCTGTCTTATTTTCAATGCTTGCTTCCCTCCACCTGAATTATTGCATATGAACCCAGTGGCACACAGCAAACGTTCTTCTGACAGCATATAGAGCAAAAGATGGCAACACCTTCTGCACATAATTAGCTTTTTCAAATTTGGGTCAAAGATAGCTCCCTTGGGCTGGGGACGTGCTCAGTGATAGAGCATTTGCCGTGTCTAACTTATGTGAAGCCCTAGGTTCCATGCCCAGTACCGCAAAACCAAATAAAAGATGGTGCCTCTGCAAGGCAGAATTTTAGAAAGATGAGTAAAACTTCATGGGACCCAGTGAATTTTCTCTTCTATGAAAGCAAAAATACATTTCTCCTGTTTCCTACAGAAGCCAGATCCTGACTAATTTTTTTTTTAATTCAAGACTCAGCAGAAACACAATGCTCCATTTTATAGAGGCTTATTACAACACAATGACACACTATAATTTCTGTTGGGATGAAGTGCTTCACTTGGCTCTAGTCCAGCTAAGCTAGTGTCGTTTAGCATTTCTGTAACTTCGGATACAGGCAAATACCTTCATGTTTGTGTTCTGTGTTCTTTTAGGAAGGATTTTAAAAATGTTTTAACAGTATATCGTTAGATGCAGCATTTGGATTTTGCATGCAACCTTACTCCGCATGTCTGGTGTGGATATTCAGTTATCTCATAAACCACTGCAAGTGAAGGCACCACTGCTTTTAGGCCAAGCCGTCATAAAACCAGTTGCATGCACAGAGGGCCTTTCAGTTCGTATGTCAAAGGAAACCTGCAATTTTAAATTTTGATTTTTTTTTGTTTTTGTTCACATGGGCCTAAATCATGTTCCATGTGCTTTGTTCTAGTTATGTGGTATGTGGCAGTTCTTGATGCTGTTCTGAAGAAGTTATAGTTAAGCAAATATCTTAGGGAAATGGCTAAGATCTAAAGCTAGGAACACTTTGTATTTTTGTCTATTTAAAAATAGAAAAAAAGACAGACATTTCCACCCCCCAGAAGCCTCCTGGCCCTACTTCCCCTGTGTCTCTTTCATTAGCACTGTGGACTTTTGCCCCAGGAGACTGTGTCTCTACATCAAAGCTTTGTAATCCTTACTTCCTGAAAGGGAACACCCTGAGCACTTAAACGTAAGGCTTACACATAATGAAGTCCAAGAGAGAAGATGCTAGAAGGAGAGAGAGGAGGAAACATTTGTAGTAAGCACAGCTGGGCTGCAGGCCCTTAATGCAACAGCAAATTTCAAACTTGCTCTTTCTCCTTCAGCAATCTGCCATGATGAGCATGCAGCAACTATTTCCAAATACGTCCCTCCTTTTTCTTAGAATGGGAGGCCTAAGGAAAGATGCAGTGTTTATTTATTCATACATTTGTTGACCATAAGTGTAAATATTTACTAAGTGCTCTCTGGAGGCCAGGTATTGTGCTCAAACTTCATGTGCATTATCTCTCTTTGGTCCTACAATACCATCGAGAAGATGAATTCCAGGGCTGGGGTTAGGGCTCAGCGGTAGAGTGCTTGACTTGCATGTGTGAGGCACTGGGTTCAATTCTCAGCACTGCATATAAATAAATAAAATAAAGGTCCATTGACAACTAAAAAAAGAAAGAAGAAGAATATAAATTCCAATCTCCATTAGTAGTTGAGGAAATTGAGTCTTTGGGAGAGTTAAAAACTTGCCCAAGATCACCAGATTTCTCATGCCTAATGTGGATGTTCAATTGCCCCATAAGCCGCTGCAAACGAAGGCACCACTGCTTTGGAGACCGAGTGCTCATAAAATCAGGCAAAGCTGGGGTTCTATTCTGGTGCTGCACCAAGCTTGTTCTTTTAACCACTGTACTATACTGCCTCTCTGTGTTAGGATATCTTTTCTGTTTACCTCCAGCATTGTGGAAGATAGCAGAAGATAAGAAATCTGCTATATAGTAATAGACGCCTGGGGAAATATTATATGATTGTCCTTATATTTATATTATTATGTTAGGGTGTGTTAAATTGCTATGTTATGGGGACTGGGATTGTGGCTTAATGGTAGAGCACTTGCCTCACATGTGTGAGGCACTGGGTTCGATCCTCAGCACCACATTTAAAAAAATAAATAAATAAAACAAAGATATTGTGTCCATCTACAGCCAAAAAAATAAAAATAAAAAATAAAAAAAATTTTGCTGTGTTATGTATGAAACAACTAGGAAACCTAACTAAGGTTCAAGCAAATTCAAGCTCTTTGATTTCTAAAATATGATTATAATTATCTCTTTCTCTTGGCCTCTCTTTGTCCCTGGGTTTCAGAAGCAATCTTTTGTTTTATATGAGCAATTGTTACTGAGAAATACCAACTGCAGGGGAACAATTTATGACATTACCTTCTCCTTGCTCTCTTTCTTCCCTCTCCATGACCTCCAGTTCTGGAAAACGCTGTTATTTTGAATGAATATGATTGACAGAGAAAGGAAGTTCTCATACTTGTTTCTCTTATAAAATTTATCGAAGCAAAATCTCCAAAAGAGACCCTGACGTTGTCTTCTGGTTTGGACACAAACTTTTAGAGGAAAAAAAATACTGTAATAAAATTGAGTTGAAAGAGGTAGGAAGTGGATGAACACTTTTAGAAATTTTGGTCCCTGTGATGCTCATAGTCTTCTATTTTGGGCCTCCTAAGGGATAGTTACACCTCAAAGCACAAACTAGAGTATGGAGAATTTCTGAGATTATATAATGTTCTCTGATAGAGGTATCAGATTTAGGACTGGTCTAATTTTATTTGACTATTCATTTCTGAAAATTGTCTCTGGGATGCATGCAGAATCCATCCTTAAATTAAGCCTTTCCTTATTTCATATTCTATGTGAAGGAATATACTCAGATAACCAAAGTCAGAAGAAATATGTGTCTGTTCTCCAGTTCTTTCCTAAGAGTACATAGCTTCCTGACATACTAGAGGCTCTCAGTCTTCTATGTTTGTAGCACACTTTCAAGTGCTATAATTATTAGCAACACAAATAAAGGGCTTAAAGGAATCTAAATGATACCTCCATCTCCATTATAATAAAACAACATGTCATGGTGTCTCTAAAAGTAACTCCAACAAGGGCATGGCACAGATGGCTTGTCTTTCAGTGTCATGTCCAAGTTTGTGGACAGCCCAGTTTACTGCCCTTATCTTGATGTCTTACATATTCATAGAACAAAGTGTTTATATGTTTAGGAAAACATGCAATTGTTCTTTCTTGCTGGGCTGTCATTATCCTACACCTTTTGCTCTTTGTAAGGTAAAACTTGACAGATGTCAGCACAGCAGTATGTATACTCGGTTGCAACTAAAATAAATTTTATGAAATTTATTTGTACAGTAGATGGGGTCTATACCAAATTGTTTGGGGTGCAAAAGCCTACTGTTCAAAGACAGCTGCCTTATACCTGAAAAGTAAGTTACAATAAAAAGAACAGCAAAATGGAATAAAACAGAAGTGCTTGCCCATGGCTCTATAGTGGTGCCTGAAAGATAATTTCCTCCATCTCCTGTGCGGTGACCATGCTAGGTTGCTTTCCATTTAGTAGACTATCTCAGAGATGGCTGCTTTGAGTGGCGTATGGACATGAGGTGGCTTGGTGAAACCTGGATAATATGTCAAGAATTTCTATAGATTGTTATAGTTTGATGATTTAGAGGTGTATCTATGCAAAATAGTATTAAATACACAGATATTTAAAAGTTGGCACTTGCTTGGTATTAAAGGATCAGGTTGACAAGTGCCTGCCTTGCATTTAGAGAAGTTTGTGGTATTATATCACTCCATGCTCAGAATTACCTAAGTGGTTCCAGGGAGATTAGGCAAGTTTATTTTATTCTTAGGCATATTAATTTAGGAATTTGACTGGAAACTTTCTTTCCCTTTTCCTAAAAGCAAATATCTAAAGTTGATCCCTTTTAAATCCTGCAGAATTTGTTTTCCTCAAGTTTCTTAGAATCACAGGCAAAGCGCAAATCCTGAGTAGTTCTGAGGAATGGATTAGAAAAAGAAGGAATGAATAAAACTGACACATTTTATAGAGTAAGCCTGTGCCTAATGATTACATGCAGTGTGACTTGGGCATAGCTACCAGTTTCAAATATTTGTTGATGGTCTACCATGTACTGAGTCTATTTTAGTCTCTGGCGATAAAACATAGGGCAGATTAACTCTGCTGTGAATAAGGCAGATTAATTCCTGCTGTCACTCATTTAAATTTTAGTGGGAAGAGCAAATGATAAACTAGAGTGCAAATAAAAATATACCATGTCAGTTAGGGAGAGAATAGAGAGTGATGGGGTAGGGAGGGAGCCACAAGTACTAATTCATAACAGGTAGTTAGAGAAGAAAGGAATTTTGAGAAGATGACATTTGAACAGAGACTGGTGAGTCATGTGGGTATCTGTGGAAACTGTATTCCAGGCTGAAGAACATCAAAGGCAAAGAATCTGAAGGGCAGCATGATTGGCATATTCAAGAGCAGCAAGAAGACCATTGTGGCTACATCAAAGAACCAAGGCAGCACCGTAGGTGATAAGATGGGTATGGAGAATTATGTTGGTCATTAGAGACCACTGTATGAATTCGGCTCTTTTTTTTTCCCTGAGTAAGAGGAATCCATTGGAGAGTCTGAGCAGAGGAATGACATGGTCAGGCTCACATTTTACCTTCTATATGGGGGGAGGGAGAGTGTGGAGGAGGCTATTTTGGTAATGCAAATGGGAAGTCATGAAGGTCTGGATCAGGAGTGGCAGTGATGAGAAGTGTCAGATTCTGGACATATTTTGAGATGAAGTTGATATGATTTGTGGCTGAGCTGAATGTATAGTGAGAAAGAAAGACAGGAGTCAAAGGTAACTTCAAGGTATTTGCCACTTGGTGCCAAGAGAAAGGCCACTTACCTGGACAGCACTTCTAGAGGAATATGTTTTGGGATTATGGGGACAAGAATAAGGGCATGAGGAGGCAGGATATGCACAGAATGGGAATTTAAGTGGCTTGTTTTTCAGTGTATAATTATAAACTGTTTTGGTTTGACCTACCCACTTGGTGCCGGTGAGAAGGCTCAAAGCAAACCAAAGCATTTCCCCTGGAATCCTGAAGCCAGCTCTCCTTCCTCCTCCTCCAGGATGAGAAGGATAGAGAAGAAAAATCTTCATTTAAACAGCTGGTGGGCAGGCCAAGAAGTTTGAAATCCTTTCACTGGAAGAGTGAGGGCCAACTTCAAATTTGCCAAATTATGAAGGCTGGGGAAAAAAATTCACATATTTATTCACCATCCTCTCAACACTAGAATTAACCCGGCTGAGCTTAAAGGATAGGCATTTAGACAGTGAAAAGAAATTACTATTTTTCACAGCATATAATAAATTTACAGAATTATGCACCCAATGATAATATAAATTGAATGTATAAATATATTTGAAAAAGATTTGGAAAATTGAAGCTGATATATGTGTAACAAATGATTATATGAAACTAGGAATTCAATTATATTTGATCAAAACTTACTATGTCTACTTTGTGTATATTATGATACTGTTGTAGGGGATAAAGTAAGAATAAATACAGTTCCTGTGCTTGAGAGTTTATAATCAATAGGAATGGCAACATGTATATAAGTACATATATTCAAACTTCTTTATAAGAACTATGTAGATTGATCATTAATGGCCTCTCTTGGTTACCACAGTCTTAGCCCTGAACCTTTTTATGTCCATCCAAGTCTGACAATTGGATCATCCACCTGACTTGCTTTGGCCCATGGAATGTTAGCAAATGAGACACAGGTAGGGGCTTGAAAAGCGCCTGTGTTTCCTCTTGCCCTGTTGCATGATTCAGCGTGTTCTCTTTTTCATCTCTTCTTTGTCATGAGAACATGCCTAGGCTAACCTGGTGCAGCTGTGTGAGACGTGGGGAAGATCCAAGTGACAGCCAAGATCAGCAGACGTGCCTTCCTAATGCATGCTTGAACTGCAGATGCGTTTAGTGGCCTTGGTTTCAACCAGAAGAGGAGCTACCCAGCTGACCCCCAGACTTATAAGGGAGAGTAGATGGCTATTGTTTTAAGCCACAGTTTTGGGTTCATTTTTTTTTTGGTACCGGGATTTGAACTCAGGGGTACTTGCCCACTGAGCCATATCCCCAGCCCTATTTTGTGTTTTATGTAGAAACAGGGTCTCACTGAGTTGCTTAGCGCCTTGCCGTTGCTGAGACTGGCTGAACTCGCGATTCTCCTGTCTCAGCCTCCCAAAGTGCTGGATTACAGGTGTGCACTACTGTGCTCAGCTTGGGGTGATTTTTTATTGAAGTATTATGGTGGCAATAGATGACTGATAGAAGTGCTCAGGTCTCTTTGCAATGTGGCCCCTACTTACCTTCCAGCTTCTTGTCTCACCATCCCAATGCATTTTATGTTTCAGGCAATTGGTTCACCTGAATTATTGAACTGGGACATGGTCTCCCATGCCTTTCTGTTTTTTTGGTACTGGGGATTGAACTCAGGGACACTCGACCCTTGAGCCACATCCCCAGCCCTATTTTGTGTTTTATGTAGAGACAGGGTCTCACTGAGTTGCTTAGCGCCTTGCCATTGCTGAGGCTGGCTTTGAACTCGCAATTCTCCTGTCTCAGCCTCCCTAAGTGCTGGGATTACAGGCTTGAGCCACCACACCCGGCTTCCCATGCCTTTCTATGTGCTATTCTCTACTTCTGAAGTGCTCTTCCTGCTATCTCTGCCTGGACAACTACCCTATCTTCCAGGCCCAACTCTCCTGGAAAGTTATTCTGAAGCCCCAGGCTGGTTCCGCGCTCTTTCCCTTGCCTCTGAACATCTCTAGCACAGAACGCGCACACATGATTTGAGTTAAGTATGCTAAGTGTTCTCTGTTTCCCACATGCAGAAGCTTTAGGAAGGCAGAAACTGAGTGTTCTCTATACCCTGAATACGTTGTTTGGCACAAAATAGAATCTACACACACACACTTGTGAACTAATTAAAGACACTCTTTTACACTTCTTAACCTTAATGTCACAGAGTCTTGAGTTTTATTGAGAAAGGAAAAATGACTACAAAAACAGGGGAGGCTTCACAAAAGAGGCAGAATTTGAAATG
Source organism: Geosciurus inauris (assembly GCA_004024805.1). Classification (NCBI taxonomy): domain Eukaryota; kingdom Metazoa; phylum Chordata; class Mammalia; order Rodentia; family Sciuridae; genus Geosciurus; species Geosciurus inauris. The sequence continues at coordinate 15,084 of PVHX01022067.1, read as the reverse complement.
CTCTTTAGTTTTAATGGGTGGAGAGTATTTGAGAGATGGAAAAGAACATTTCAGCCAGAAATAACAGCAGTGGACACTGGCAAAGTTGCACTGTCCAAAAGTTGCACTTGAAGCACAAGTGGTTCAAGTGTCCAGTTTTATTGCAGTGGAGAATTCATGAGCAGGTGCTATAAGAAACAGAGCCATTTTGTGGGACCTTTTATAGCACATTAAAGTACCTGGGCTTCACTTTGCAGGGGAATGATACCATAAAGAACTATATTTTTAAGGGTTACTTTGGAAGCAGTATAGAGGGTGTACTGGGGGTAGGAAAGGAAAAGGTTGTATATCTACAATCATCCCTTGGCTTTGAGCAATTCAGGCAGAAGGTATTCGTGATAGTGGTAATGTGTAGGAATATATAGGACATAGTAACAGTTGCAGAAGGGAAGATCATTGAAGATGACTCTCACATTTTTCTCCTAGTGCCTAGGAAAGGAACAGACTTGACGGGGAAGTTGAGTTTGGACATACTGGCTTCAAGACACGTGTAGGTGGAGATTTCTAATAGGCAATGAAAAATGTGGACCTGGAGCTCAGGTCAGAACTGGTGTATTCAGGAATCTTTTGCTTATAAAGAATTTTCAAACAAATGAGGACCAGGGAGATAAGAAGCGCAGGGGAAGGGCCAGGCATAATGCCTTTACTCCTAGGACAAGAAGAGAAAGTGGAATCTGCAAAGGAGACAGAGATAGAAGAAGCTAGTCTGATAGGAAAAAGTGGTGGACAATGTAAATGAGGTTCCTAAGAATGGGATGAGGTACCCATTTCAGATGAAGAGAGACTGATGGGAATGAGGACTGAGAAGGGGCCAGAGGATTTGAATGTTAAAATGGTAGTGTCTTGGAGAAAAGGATGTTCTGGGCTATAGTGATGGGTTTTAAAGCCAGATTTCCAGGATCAAGTTGGGATAAGTAGAAATAGAGGCAGAGACCATAGGTTCCAAGAGATTCATAAATAGAAGAAAGAGAGATGAAGTAGCAGCTGAGGGTTGAGAAAAGATTTTGGCATTTGTGGAGATAAATGGGTATAGGTGAGGGTGGGGTTGGAATAATGAATAGCTCAAAAGCTCCCAGGAGAGAAGGAGAAAGTAGAATTGAGAGCATATAGGAAGGGGCTTTGTGAGGGGAACTGCATTTCTTTTTCTGAGATGGGAAATAAAGGGGAGCATTAACCTTCTACCATTAGAGGGGACAACTGTGGCTCCCTACAGCTCACATTTGGGCTATGCTCCCAGAAACAAAGTTTCAGTCTAGTTGATCAGCAACTTGATGTAGAATGGCAATTGTTAGTTTTAAACTTTGTATCTTAGAGGTCAAAAGCATTTTAAAAATGTAGTGTGAGCATATTAGTTTCTTCAATAACCCATTTGCTTATATAACCAAGAAATATTAAACTGCTAAGAGGTAAAAACCAAAATGTATGTTCAGAATTTTCTAAGGGTGAGAAACTAAGCAGTTGATATTTATCAAATGCTCTTTATCCTGTGATAATTAGTATTTCCTATCTCTCTAAAATTTAGGGGTAATAGGAATGAATAGTAACTTTAGTGTATAAAGATACAACATTTATATGCTCTTCATTTGGCATTAGTGTGTTATAACAGAAAAACACTGCAGAGGTAATTTCAAAAATAGACCTATAACTGTGTATATAAATATGTACTTGCTCATGTAATTAAGTCTTCAATAAATACATAAACATGAAAATATTTTACTAAAATGATAGAAACTAATAGATAATTACAAATTTATGTATCAAAATTGTGTTTAATGCAGTTTATGTTTTTATGACAAAAAAGACTCACGAATTGATCTTTGAACTAAATCATTATGTAAGGAACATTTGGAATGGGGCTTCTTATTGCTATGTTGGTTTGGTTTAAGGTAGCTCTGACACTCTGAGTCGACCTTAGAAAATGTTTCATTGAAATATGTGGGTGACCTACTATTGTTTTGAATAGAGATGCCAAGATGTGGGTGCAAAAGAGCCTAAAGGCAAACAAGACTGATGCAGGTGGTTGGACATTCTTGAGTTGCTTTCATGTCCTCTTGGCAGGAAGTGAATGTCCGTCCCCCGCCTGTCCTTTGCTTCTTTGCCTTCTGCCCTCACATGCTGCTGCTGATGTTCCCTAAGGACAGATTGAGGAATGGAGGGTGTGTCTTGGAAGGAGATCTGCTGTGATCTCTGCGGGACTGAGGAGCCACCCTGATCTTTTGGGTCCTGCCTCTTCATGAGGATCTCCAGACATCATGGGGTCTGGACAGGGGAAGAAACACTGTCCCCACACTCCCAACTGTTGGCCCCAGCCCATCACAGATTCCAAAATATCCTATTGATGGGGAAGCCTTTGGTTTGGGTGGTTAAGAATGAAGGCAATTTTTTTTTGATCTATTTGATCTTGACAAAAACCCCAAGGGAAACACCTTTAATACTGGAGCCCCAATAAGTAATACTGTGGTTTAGATGTGAGGTATCCCCAAAAGCTTATGTGTGAGACAATGCAAGAATGTTCAGAGGTGAAATGATTGGGTTATGAGAGGTGTAACCAAATCAATGGCTTCATTCACTGATATGGGTTAACTGGGCAGTAACTGCAGGCAGGTAGGGTGTGGCTGGAGAAGGTAGGTCACTGGGGGCGTGACTCTAGGGTATATATTTTTTCCCTGGTGAGTGGAGTTCTCTCTGCTTCCTGAGTGCCCTGTCCTGGGCTGCTTTCATACCCTTTCACCTCGATGTTCTGCTTCACTTGGGTTCAGAGCTACGGAGTTGGTCATTTGTGGACTGAACCTCCGAAATTGTGAGTCCCAAGTGAACTTTTTCTCCTCTATAATGTTCTTCTCAGGTCTTTTGGTCACAGTGTGAAAAAGCTGACAAAAACATAAAAAAACTAATAACTTAAGAAAATTTGGTTTCTTTGTTGAGGAAATACCTTAATGTCTCAAACATGGTGCAAGTAATTCTTCTTTTTCTGAACAGTGTTACTTAAACTATTTAGTAGACTCTGGATTCTTTGGATATAATACCAAATGTAAGCAAAAATAGGAGCAAAAGGAAAAAGCTGTTTTTTTTTTTTTTTTTTTTTTACTGTGTGTAGATACTAGGGTATGGAAGTATGGAAATTATCTGTGGGCGTGTGTAATTCTTAGTAAAAATTCCAAGGAAATCTACTTTTTCCCCAATAGTGTACATGAGGCTAAGGAGGAGAGGAAGGCCACTTTCTGGGGACTTCTCAAGGGTAGACATCTAATTGGGGTGACAGGTGTCAAAAAGAAAACTGATTGTCTCTCTAACCTAGCCCTTCTGCTCCTACTTTCTATCACTCTTTCTAGGAACTGATATGGAAACTAAAGGAGGGACTTCTCTTTCTTTTTTTTCCCCAGAAGGTTCCCAGGCTTTGACTCTGTTTCCTCTAGTCCCTTTGGTTTCCCTCATTACTTAAGGTTTTTAAGTTGAACTTTCTCTCTGTTTCTTTATTTGAGGGAGGTAAGACCTCAATTACAAACTATACATCTGGAAACTCTGCCAGAATATGGTCATTAACCATTTAAATGCTGATGGTTTAAGACATGAAGTTCTTATGAGTTTGGGGATGTATTATTGTTATTTCGAATTTTTTGTATATGTCCACCTATGTAGATGTATGTTCATGCATAGCTATTTGAGTTGTCTATATTGCCCCCTTAAATACTTTAGTGATTCTTCATTACCTTCAGATAAAGCTCCAGCTCTTTGGGGTGCCTAGAATTCTCCTTCCCTCATTCTTTGTCTGGTTGACCCTTCCTCTCTTTATGAGTTCAGCTCAGTACTCATCATTTACAGGAAATGTCTGAGGTTCCAGAATGTAAACAGGCATCATGGTCTTTGCTCATGTATAATTTAGCATATTATAATAAAATCATTCACTGATTCATTAGTGAATATTTATTGAGCGCCTACACTTATTAACCTGCACTATGAGCTCCACTAGGTCAGGGTGGTCTTATAAAATAAACCTCAACAAATATTTGTTCAACTAAAATAGACGAGTATATGTATATTTTTAGTTTTAGGAAAAAGGTTTCATTGGGTACTATGAATGAAATTGTTGTTAGACAGGCAGTTGGAATTATAATCAGAATAACTTGTGAAAGGTTGTTGTTAAAAGCCTACATGTCAGAGTCAAGTGACCTGGATTCCCATCTTGGCTCCTCTGTTTGCTTGCTTTGTGATATCCGGCCCATTGTCTGCTCTCCTTGGGTATCACAGATAACATGCAGGTCACTGTAGTAGCCGATGGACAAGGTTATTGAGAGGATTAAATGAGGAAGGCACAAGAAAGTGCATTGTAAAATTCACAGTGCTATATTTATTTATTTATTTGTATTAACCTTTTCAATTTCATCCTTGAGTGTGCTTCTCAAACTTTAATGAATATATAAGTCACCTAGGGATCTGGTTAAAATGCAGTTTCTCATTTTATATGTCTGGGTTGGAGCCTGAAATTCTGCGTTTCCAACAAGCTCCCCGGGGAATGCTAATGCCCTGGTCCACAGACCACACTTGTGTCTAGTATAGAGCCATGACTCAAAAACGTTACTGTGCATCAGGGTCCTGTGGAGGGCTTGTTTAAAATATGATTGCTGGTCTATACCTCTGCTTCCATAAGTGGAGGGTGGAGCTAACTAAAGGTCTGCTTTTCTAACAAACTCCCGGGTGACGTTAATACTGCTGATTTGGGAACCTCATACTTTGGGAACCACCGATATAGAAAACAGATGATTGTTTTACTTGGAGGGCAAATTAATTTGCTATGCTACAGAAAAACAGGAATTAGAAGCTTAAGACTTAGATTCTGATTTTTAGCTTCTAGTTTTGGTGTCTAAACACATTTAATATTATTTTTCAACACCAATGGGCTCTAGCACGCCCCTATGGTTTTTGCATTGTCTGAAGCCTGCCACATCTGAAGTCCCAATCTAACCCTGGGACCTCTGACAAGGATCACTCTGCCAGTGAGATTATGGCTTTCAACTAGACATCCTCTCAGAGAAAGGTGGAAAAGAGAATGCTGGTAGATTTCTGGGTTGGTACAGAAGCCTTTGGTGGACAAGCATGAGTTATATGGCTCCTTGAGGGCTTACTCACAGCAAATTATTTAAAGTGTGTGTGTGTGTGTGTGTGTGTGTGTGTGTGTGTGTGTGTGTGACTTGTTCCTAATTGAGACAAGTATTAGAAAAAGGTAAAATCAAAATATACTGAACTGAATCTTCAGAAGCCCATTGGTACTCTGTTCCTTTGAGTGGGAGATATTGGTAGCTCGTTCTGGAAAAATCAGTGCCCTCTTATGTCAGCCTGGTACTGTTAGGCTAAGCAACTTCTTCAGTTTAAGGGAGAAAAGTGAAATAAAGTCAGACTTGCTCATCCTGAAAAGGGACCAACTGTCTATACTTAACACTTACTGTCCCTTCTTCTATAGGATAGTGTACTGTCTTCTGGGAGTGAGTTGAGGAATGGCTTTCATCCCTGAGATAGATGTTCATGGTTTTAAGAGAGATCAGGATTTATGTGAACAATTACACTTTAAGCAGAATAAAACAACTGGGATGTTAACCATACTACTAATTAATGGGAAAGGGGAATGTAGAGCAAACATGAATACATTTTGCTTGAGGAAGCTGGATTTTCCATGTGGGCTGGGACCTTGAAAATGAAGAAGATTTTAGTAGATGGAAGTCCATTAAGGATATTATCATCATGTACTTACTGTACTGAACCTAGACATAAAATTCCCACTTACTGTACCTTGCAAACATAGCAAGAGTTATTTTCCCTCAAATTAGTGGTATATAATTCAGACAAATGGAAATGAAACTTTACCAAAGGAAATGTGTGTAACATTTTGTTACAGAAAAGGCCAATAATCACTTAGATGTGTTTTAGATTTCTGTGCCAAGATTGAACCAAGAACCAGTGAAAGTTTGGTTGTTGACTAGATGACTGGTTTTACTGTTGACACTCTCAGGATAATTCTAAAATAGAATTCAAGACTGATGGTAGTTTAAAGACTGATGACTTCCAAAGACGTCCTTCAACTTTGGAGGATGTTGCTGTGAATTCTTTCTTTCTCTCCTGCAGAGCCCTGTAGATTACTTATGGTAAGAAACCTGTGCAAGATGAAAGAAGGCATGATCTATTGAGGTCCAGTTTTAAGTTTGAGGGAGCCCAAGCCTGTTCTTTTGCTCACCTGCCATCCCACCTGCTTTGGGACCTCCTGGACTGTTACCTGAATGTTCCATTTCCTCAACTGCTCAATTTCTTCCCTGTGGGCATTCTTTGGGCCCTTATCAACTTGAAACCCTTCAATCACTGTCTCACCACTTGACCACTTTGTTTTTTTTTTACTGACCTCTTGTCTTTCTGTGGCACTCATCCACCAAATCCTCAATCCTAGATCAATCCAGTACCTGATTAGCTGTCTTTATTTCTTTACTTTAAATGTGTACTACTATGCTTAGGAATGTTTCTTCTAAGATAACTATAAACTGATTTTTTGTTGTTTGTTTGATACTGAGAATTGAACCCAGGGGTGCTCTACCACTGAGTTACATCGCCAGCCCTATTGATTTTTTATTTTGAGGCAGGATCTTGCTAAGTTGTTAATGGTCTCACTAGGTTACTGAGGCTGGTCTCAAACTTTTGATCCTCCTACCTCAGCCTCCAGAGTCTCTGGAATTACTGGAGGGCTCTACCACATCTGGCTCTTGTTTTGTTTTTACTCCAGTCTGAGGATAAGTAGTTTTTAAGTTGGTGAGTTTAACTTGTTTATAGTTACTGTGATTACTGATTTATTTGGACATATTTACAGCATATTTTAAAAAAAAGATTTTATGTTTTTCTTTCTCTTCCTCCTCCTCCTTCCTTTCCTCCTCCTCCTGAAACATTTTCAAAAAGGGAGCATGAGCCATGTAACAACCACATAGATCCAGAAATAGAATGTTACTAGGACCCAGAAGTAATCACTTCCTAACTTCTGTCATCATTTTTTTTTTTGGTACTGGGGATTAAACCCAGGGATGCTTAGCCACTGAGCCACATGTCCAGTCCCTCCCCACCTTTTTAATATATTTTATTAGAGCCAGGGTCTCACTGAGTTGCTAAGTGCCTCGATAAATTACTGAGGCTGGCTGTGAACTCGTGATCCTCCTGCCTCCCAAGCCACTGGGATTACAGGCGTGCGTCACCGTGCCTGGCAAACTTGTGTCATCATTGATTAATTTGCCTGTTTTTAACTTTATATGGGCTCTTGTGTCTGGTTTATTTCCCTCAATATTATTTTTATGAGATTGATTGATGTTGTTGGGTGTAGCTGTAGTTTGTTCATTCTCCTAGCTGTAAAATGACCCATTGTATGAGCACATATGCTTATTTATCTATTCTTCCATTGATGGACTTCTAAGTTGTTTTTAGTTTATCTGTTATGAAAAGCCTTCTATGAACATTGTATGTGTCTTGTTCCATTTCTGGGTTCATGATCTTAAGTACGAGTTCATAGTGTACCTATTTCGGTTGGGTGTACCTAGGAGTAGAATTGCTGGATCCTAAGATATGCAATTTACATTCTCATTGATAGTGTATAAGAGTTCCTGTTTTGTGAAGTGCCTTTCAAATTCTTTCTGTGGTTTGTACTTTATTTTGAGATAAAAGTCTCCCTAAGTTGTGCAGGCTAATCTTGAATTTGTGATCCTCCTGCCTCAGCTTCCTGGGTAACTGGTTTATAGGCATGTGCCACCACACTTGGCTTAACTTAAATTTAAATAGCCATATGTGGTTAATGGCTACCACACTGGGTAGTGCAGTTCTGCAGTCAATTTTAACTGACTAAGCAGTTCATAGAGCATCTTGGATGTATGTAGTGGCCTTCATCACAATGCCTTTCGTTAGGCAGGCCATCTTTTGTCCCATAACTCTTGACCCCAGCCCCAGCATCTAGGCTCTATTCTCTCAGGCCACCATAGTATCAATTGGAGTTGGCTTTCCTTTCCTTTTCTCCCATTAAACTCAGCTATCTGTTGTATATTTTTTGCAACATTGTGTTTGATTCTTCAGACAAATCATAATATGAGCTCAGTCTGCTGCTCTATCTCATGTACTTTTCAAGCTGCTTGTCATTTATCTTCTGCTGTCACCACCCGTGGAGCCTTCCATTGTTAGTAGCAGCTCCATAGTGTTATGTTTAACGGTTACTTCTGAATCCTATCCTGTATGACTCTGGAAAGCTTTGACTTTATTGATTGTTGTTTCTTAGTCTCTCCACTTGATATCTTCCACAGCACCATGGCTTTCTTTCTACCTATATTAATTCTTCCTTCCTGACTCCTTCTAGAATATTTCTTATGCTCACCACTTTCCAATTAGCAAAGAGGATTTAGTCCTTAGTATTATTTTCCTACTTAAGGTAACAAAATATCTTCCCAAGGTGACTTCATTCAAATTTTGCTTCATTCAAATTTGTTTCAAATACATTTTATAAACTCTTAAATTTATGATTCTGATTTTTGAAACATTAATCAGCATATTCTCAATATTTTCTGTTCTCCATTTGGTTTACACTTGTTGTGGTTTGGGTCTGGAATGTCTCCAAGGCTCCTGTGTTAAAGGCTTGGTCCTGTGCAGCAGTGTTCAGAGGTAGGGCTCTTGGGAAGTGATTGGGTCAGGAGGGTGCTGACCTCATTAGTGAATTAAGCCTTTGATGGATTCATAATTTGATGACATTATTGGGAGGTGGTGGAAACTGTAGGAAGTGGAGCCTAATTGAAGGAATCAGGGTGTGTCCTTCAGGGGTCTGTCATGTTCCCAGTCCTTTCCTTGCTGTATCTCTCTGTTTTCCACCTGCTATGAGGTGAATAACCCCACTCTGCTTCCTACCATGTTGTTCTACTCCGTCTGACCACAGGCCTCATAGTGATGGGGCCAAGTGACCATGGACTGAAACCTTTGAAACTATGAGCCAAAGTAAATCTTCCTTCCTTTGAAGTTGTTTATGTTGGGTATTTTGTCTCAGTAACAGGAAGTTGGATAACACACCACTCATCCTTGTAAAAATAAAAAACATAAACAAAAAGCAAAATAAAAAGTAGCAGGTTTTTATAGGGTACACAAAGCTCAGGAGAAGGGCAAAAAATTTCAGTGAAGAAATTGCTGCATGATGTATCTAGGCAGACACTGGTCTAGTGTTCCCCTGATTTGTCCCCAAAATAATTGTAGGGGAGACTGCAGATGGTACACTGATATAAGGTGCAATATTATATGTTCTTTGATTTATTTTTATTAGCAAATAAAAATTATATATATGTGGTGTAAAAAATATTTATTGGTGCATATTAATTATATAGAATGGTAGGCCTTCATTGTGGCATTTTTGTACATGCATATAACATAATTTGGTCAATATTACTCCCCTATACCACCTCTCTTATCCTCCCCTCCTCCCACTCTCTGCTCCCTTTCCTTTGCCCTTATGATTTCTCTTCTACTTTCATGACATCCTTTCTTCCCCCTTTTCCATTTTTCTGCCTTCTATATGGCAGAAAAACATGATATTTCTCTCATCTATATGAGAGAAAACATGATACTTGTCTGAGTCTGGCTTATTTCATTTAACAAATGATGCTTTCCAATCCATCCTTTTTCCTGCAGATCATTTATTTCATTCTTCTTTATGGCTGAGTAAAACTCCATTGTGTATATATACCACATTTTCTTTATCCATTATTCTGTTGATAGACATCTAGGCTGATGCCATAACATAGCCATTTTGAATTGTTCTGAAATAAAGATGGGTATGCATGTATCCCTAAAGTATGCTGACTTATTTTGGCTCAATACTGAGAAGTGGTGTAGTTGGATCATATGGTAGTTCAATTGGTAGTTTTTTGAGGACCCTCCCATATTGATTTCCATAGTATACTAATTTACATTCCCACCAACAGTGTATGAAAAATACATCTTCTACAAATGATGCTTTGATAAATGTATTGTACATTTCAGATTGGCTATATCAGGCTAATAACATTAGCATTACCTCACATCATTATTATTACTACTTTGGAATGAGAATTTTGGTCTGTTTTTCAGGTGAATAATAAGTGGCAAAACTGATACTAGAATTCAGGTCATTCAGAAATGCTCTATCTGCTGCTATTAACCCAAGACATAATAAGGTAATAATCCTCCATTAAATTTGAATTACTTTAAGGAAACTAAGAGAAGTCTCTTCTTCTAGATGGAATATGAATGAATAGGAAATTTCAAGAGGTTTCAGTTATATTTGTTGTTACAACTGGTATATGATGGTATAATATGTGTTGCAACTAAAGCAGAAAATATATACCTCATAAACTTAAGAAAATTTTCCACTAGTAACCATTTTAATTGCATGTGTATAGAAAGGAAACTTAAATTAAGAGACACTTTGAAATTCTTTTTCTTTAATCCTAGTCTACTTTTAGCTAATATTTATGGGAACCAACATTATCCCTTTTCAGTAACTACATTTTCCTGTTTCCTCCAAGGGTCATGTGAAAGACTGTGTATAATCCAGAAGAGATATTTCTACAGTGAGAAAAAAACCCCATATTTAAATCAATTCAAGTCTCTTCTTTGACGTCTAGGCTAAATCTAGGACACATCTGGACATTGGGAAACATCCAATTTTGACTTTTCCAGTTTGCAGCAGAACATTTAGTAAATAAAAGAATAAGGGATTCATCTTAATTGTGTGTGTTTTGAAAAATGTCAACAGCATTTCAGAGGGGCTGGTATCCCCACAGCACAACCCCTGTTTCTTGCCCCATGTTGGCCGAGGAGACTGACATTTAAAGGGTGTGGGTTTTGAGGTTGCCACATGTCTTGCCATGACTTAAAATAACTCTATCTGGTTGCCAGATGGCTTGAGGAAGCACCAGACACAGAATCCATTGACTTCAGAACTTTGTGCCTGAGAACTGGAGTCTCTTTCAAGGTCCGTTTTTAAATACCTGGACCACTTCAAGCCCTAAAACAAGATCTTGCTTTTCTTTTCCTCTTCTTCCCTTCAGTGACAGAAGAAAGTGAGGATTAATTTCAGGCACAGAGAGTGAATGTTGACCTGTCCCTGTTCCCTTGAGAACATCTATCTTTCTACGAAGCTTTCTTTTTCAGCTTAACTCTATTGGATACTGTATGCATATGAGGTGTGGAAAAATCCCATGGGGAAACTATTCTTGGAAGCTACCAATAGGCCTGTTCTGGCAGGGATGGAGGAAGAAACCTCATATAAGCTCATCAAGTCCAATTCCCCCCTGGGTGCAGATACATACATAAAATGCAATTATTGAATGATAATGTCTGGAAAAATCAGAGAAAACAATCATCTTGAAAGAAAAGGCAGATAACATTATTGAGGGAGGGGAAAGATTTTTTTTCATTTATAGAAGGAAGAATGAAATAAATTTGTTTGAAAAGAGACATATAAATACATAGCAAGGAGAATTTCTCCATCAAACATTTACTGAGCACCTACTATGGACCAGAGAGAGTAATAGGTTCTGGAGATAAAATAGTGGACTAGAGATGTTCTTTAGTTTCATGGATTTCTTAGTCTAGCGGAAGGGCACAACAAGCTACCTAACCCAATGTTGGCTTCATTTTTCAAAGATCTCATTATAAAGCAAAACAAAACAAAGATTTAGTTTTGATTCATTTTTTTCTGCCCTTGGATAGTTGGCTGCCAAGATATAATTGTGATTTCAATATAAGACATTTGGATAGTTGCCCCCTCTCTATCCCTTGCATAGATATTATTTTTCATGTCTCACCATCTGATGACTTATTGGATTACATCTATCTCCCTCTATAGGTTGTAAGTCACTTAAAGTCAAGGATTTGACTTGACTTAATAGTCTCTGTTTGGATATAGCATAGCTCTAGGATGAGTAAATAAAGTAATCAAGACAGATGAGTAAAATAAATGAGTGTTTGCACAGCATCATTTTGCTTTGAGGAGTGAAACCATATCAAGACATCCTTTCTCCCTATCAATCTATTTAATCGTTCAACACAAATGTGTTGTGCATCTCTGCCATGTACAGGCTTTGCATCTTTTGCAGGATGCAGAAGAGAGCAAGTTAGACAAAGCCCTGGCTCTTGTGGAGTCTGATGGAGGAAGACAACTTTTATATAGATAATACACAAATGCATAATTCTTAGTTCTATCAAAATATAGGTAAAATATTAAATGAATTTTGCTGAAGATGGCAGGGGAAATTTCATATTTTGCTACTTTTTGGATGCCTATAAGAAATGGCTTGTATTTTCTCCCACTCTTCCTCCCTATTCACCTGTAATGATTTAAGTTTTAAGCACAATTTCTATAGGGAAAATGGCATAAAATAATGTTCATTCTAGATATTTTAAATGCTCTGCTCAGTTCAATTGTTAATAGCAAAATCCAATTTTTGTTAAACACATCAATTAGTGGTACTTGGATTTCCCCCGAAATTGTTTCACAGTTATCCTGGTGTTATCTAATGAGTCAGAACCCATTTTTTCATAGAAGCTTTGAAGCTGTAACAAATTACCAACACAAGCTGGGCATGGTGGCGCATGCCTGCAATCCCAGCGGCTCGGGAGGATGCAGCAGGAGGATCACGAGTTCAAAGCCGGCCTCAGCAAAAGCGAGACACTAAGCAACTCAGTGAGACCCTGTCTTTACATAAAATACAAACTAAGGCTGCGGATGTGGCTCAGTGGTCGAGTGCCCCTGAGTTCAATCCCTGGTACCCACCCCCCGACAAACTGCTAACACATATACTCAGGTGTGTACATCCCTGTACATTAAGGGTATGAAAGGACAGATAGAGATAGAAAATAAGAGCAACAGTCATTTTTGCTGCTCTCCAAATGTCAGGAATACTACTGCTAGAAGCTTATGAAATTATTATACACAGAAATATATGTGTGTATATATATATATATATATATATATATATATATATATATATATATGTGCATGTACCTAGATATAGATGTATTAACTCAAGGTCTAGCAAAATTACTTTTCAGTATTAGAGGTGAACAATGGAGGAGCAAACTGACCCCCTTATATAGTAGGAAAATACACTACTATTAAATTCATGTTTCATAGTTCCCTTCGGAATTTCTAGATCTAAAACAGAAGCACCACTCCAGCATTCTTTTTTTTTTCGAATTTATTTATTTTTATTTTTTAAAACAAAAGAATGCATTTCAAGTCATAATATGCAAAGGGAGCACAATTTTCCATTTCTCTGGAAAGATAGAGTCACACCATTCGTGTCTTCATACATGTACTTAGGGTAGTGATGTCCATCTCATTCCACCATTTTTGCTACCCCCATGCCCCGTCCCTTGCCCTACTTCCCCTTTGCTTCTCCCATGCTCCCCACCCCACCCCCATTATGGATCAGCATCCACTAATCAGAGAAAACATTCAACCTTTGGTTCTTTGGGATTGGCTTACTTCACTTAGCCTGATGTTCTCCAAATCCATCCATTAACCTGCAAATACCATAATTTTATTCTCTTTTATTGCTGAGTGATATTCCGTTGTGTATATTTACCACAGTTTCTTTATCCACTCATCTATTGAAGGGCATCTAGGTTGCTTCCACAGTTTAGCAATTGTGAATTGTGCTGCTATAAACATTGAAGTGGCTGCTTTACTGTAGTGTGCTGTTTTTAAGTCTTTAGGGTATAGGCCAAGGAGTGGGATAGCTAGGTCAAATGGTGGCCACCAGCATTCTTTTCTGTTCCTTCCATCCTTTTCTCTTTTCTATTTTGATTCTGTTTTTCTGAGTGCTATCATGGGGACCTCTGAGCTATGCTGCTAATACTAACAGTACATGTACCATCAGCACTAAACCAGTATGGAGGTGAGAGGGCATGTGACATGGTATGGAGGCCCTGGATATTTTATTTCTCAGGCCAAAGAAACTGCTATTTATCTGGAAAAAAAGTATTTTTTTCTCCTGTTGCTTAATATACTTTTGAAATGTAAATATGATCTCTTTAGTCCTAGTCTGGCATTGAATTGCTTACCATTCTAATAAAAATGGGGGCTCCGTTGATAAGAATAAAGACAGTTAAGAAAGAAAGAATGAAATAAATGAAAAAAATACAAGTACTGACAGCTTCATCACTAAACTAGATCACTTCCCCAAATGAGTGTCTGTGTTCACCTTGTCAGCCACAGATAATAGCCAAATAAGAATTGTGTGTGTGGGGGGGCGGTTCCAAGATGGCGGCCTAGACAGTCCACTCTGCGCTAGGCTCTCAAGGACCAGGGCTGGAAGTGGTGGAGGCGCTGTTTTCCAGCCAGCTTCCTGGCATCATTCTGCGGCTCAACATCCCACGCAGGAATTTCGCTCGTGTATATGTGAGTACAGGATCACCGGGAGGCAGCGGTAGCCAGGAGGCGTGGCTTCGGCGCCCACCGGTGGAATGCAGTTGTGGTGGGGGATCCGGCCCAGGGCTTCAGCCCAGAGTTTACCCCGGGTGTGCTGGGCCTGCTTCCGCACAGGGTGCCTAGCCCCGGTGCCCACCCAACCGAGAGAGATCGCTAGCAGTTGCTTCTGTGGACCGACTGTCTCCTGAGTGGAACCCCAGCTATTGTTCCTTGTGGACCACCTTCTAACACAGCGGAACTTCCTACACACCTGGGGGCGCAGGTGAACACCTGGGAGCAAACCTTGGCCACGGTGGAACAGCGACTCCACCAGCGGCCCAGAGTTTCACCTTGGCCTGGGACCAGTACCAAGGATATCAGCTGGGAAAGTCCAGCAAACAATGGACAACGCCACCTACTGGAGGAGAAGTAACGAAACCCTGCAGGGAAACTATAACCGTATAGGAGTTAAAACTGTAACAACTTGGATCAGCAGAGCTAGAAGGAAAGACACACAAACATCATGAGAAAACAAGGGAAGAAAGTGACTCAAACAAACCAAGATACTACACTCCCAGAATCCATGGGCTGTACAGCAGGAG
>PVHX01022066.1:0-28412 GCA_004024805.1 Geosciurus inauris | reverse complement strand
AAAAAAAAAAAAAAAAAAAAAAAAAAGACAAATAATGAGCAGTGATAAGTGCTATGAAGAAAATAAGAGAAGAGGTATGAGAGGGTGCAACTGCGGGTCTGCCTTGTACCAGGTGGCTAGGGAAAGTCTCCGTGAGGAAGTGACATTTAGTAGCCATGATGTGTTTGTGGGAGGCGCTTTCAGGGACAGCAGAGGCTGTGAAGGCAGACTGGAACCAGCAGGCTGGATGTGGAAAGAAGCTGGGTGTAGGTGACAGGAGCATTATGAGGTGGTCTGAGAGACACTGGGGCACCAGATCCTGCAGAGCTTTGTAATGCAGGGAAATAATTTAGATTGATTCTAAGTACAATCAAAGCCCTTGGAGGGCAGAGTTTAAAAATGATACTTCTGGCCGCAGAGTAGAGGGAGAATGGCTTATGAGGGGTTTAAAGTGGAACGAAGGGGACCAGTGAGGAGGCTATTGCCATAATAGATGAGAGAGGACAATAGCGATGGAGAGACAGAGAGTTTGATGTGTGTTTTGCAGGTAAAATCAACAGGTTTTGCTAATGGATTGGATGTGGAAGGCAAGGTGAAGAGAAAACTCAAGACAACTCCCAGTTTTTTGGCTGGAACATCTTCCTGCAATGTGGCATGTGAAAAGACACATTTGGGGTGGTGAGGTGAGTGGTGAGGTGAGTGGGAATCATGAATTCTATGTTAGCTGTGTTCAGCTGAGCAAATCACCTAAGCTCTCTGGGCTTCAGCTTCCTTATCCAGCGTTTGAAACTGATAATGTTCCCATATGCAGAAGGGTATTGTGGTTAAGACATCGGATGCCTGGGCTCAAATCTCAGCTCTGTGCCTCAGTTTTCTCATTTGTAAAATAGGAATAATCACAGTATCTATCTCAAATGGTTAGATGAACACTGAAAGAATGGATATTCACAAAGTGCTTAGAAGAGTTTCTGCCACATAGTAAAAACTCTGCTAGTATTATAGATATATTAAAAAAACAAATAGGGTAGAATTGAACTTTATATTAGATAAGTGGCTTGCCTCCCTAAGATAATCATTAATCATTTTAAAGAAAGGAAGGGAGGGAAGGAGGGAGGGAGAGAGGGAGGAAGACTTGTCCCCTCTGTTTTTGTTTGTTTTATTGTTTTGGGTATGGGGGTTGAACCCAGGGGTGCTTTACCACTGAGCTACATCCTTAGTCCTTTTTGGGGGGAGGGTACCAGGGATTGAACTCAGGGACACTCAACCACTGAGCCACATTGCCAGCCCTATTTTGTATTTTATTTAGAGACAGGGTCTTACTGAATTGCTTAGTGCCTTGCTATTGCTGAGGCTAGCTTTGAACTTGTGATCCTCCTGCCTCAGCCTCTGGAGCCACTGAGATTACAGACAAGCACCACCGCGCCTGGCCCCAGACTTTTTTTATTTTTATTTTGAGGCAGGTTCTGCTAAGTTGTTGAGATTGGCTTGGAACTTGCTGTTTTAGTCAGCTTTTTCGCTGCTGTGACTAAAAGGACCCAAACAGAACAACTGTAGAGGAGGAAAGGTTTATTTAGGGCTCATGGTTTCAGAGGTCTTAGTCTATAGAAGGCTGGCTCCATTCCTTGGGGCTTGAGGTGAGGCTGAACATCATGGTGGAAGAATGTGGCAGAGGGAAGTAGCTAACATGGTGATCAGAAAGCACAGAGAGACTCCACTTGCCAGATAAAAATATATACCCCAAAGCCATGCCCCTAATTCCTACCTCCTCCAGCCACACCCTAGAGTTACCCTTCAGTTACTACTCAGTTAATCACTATTAGGAGATTAATTCACTAATTGGGTTAAGACTCTCACAACCCAAATCATTTTTCCTCTGAACCTTCTTTCATTGTCTCCCACGTGAGCTTTTGGGAGACACCTCACATCTAAACCATAACATTTGCAGTCCTCTTGCCTCAGCCTCCCGAGTTGAGTTGCTTAGATGACAGATGTTGCCACCATGCCTGGTAAGCGATGTTTCCTCTGGAATATACTAGATAAATTTGCCCAGTTTTACATAATCTTTTCCAGAAAATGGAAGAGGAGAGAATATTTCCCAATTCATTCCCAAGTCATTTTATGAAACTACTATTACCTTAATAGTAATGACAAACAAAGGGACAGTACCAAAAAAAATTAGGAAAAAAGAAAAAGTTCAGTATTTCTCATAAATATAGACACAAAACCCTTAACAAAATATTACAAAATATTAGTAAGTAGAAGTCAACAATACCATTTAAAAATAATTATATAGCCTGACCAACCAAGGATGAAATGCTCATTCAATATTCAAAAATCAGTCCCTGGGGCTGGAGATGTAGCTTAGTAGTAGAGTGCTTGCTTAGCATATGTGAGGCCCCAGTTGGATCCCCAGTACCAGGGGGAAAAATTGGCCCCTGTAATTTAGCACATAAACAAGCTGGGAAGAGTCTCCTGTTGTCCTCTAAATGTCATACAGTTTTCAATTTGTGCTTCATTATGAATTAGTTTTTGTGTAATGTGTGAGGTTCAGGGAGAGGTGGCTTGAATAATACACCTGGTACTGGGAACCCAGGAGGGAGCAGTGTGGAGTGGGAGAGTGGGAGGGGCATAGAGGATGGAGCAGGGTCCTGGGGACATTCTGTGTATTGGGAAAAGAACTCCTTACTGATTGTTAGTAAAATAGCATGACTGGGCAACATTTTGTTGAATCAATAGCGAGTGGCAGGGGAATATATTCTCAGGAAAGGACAATACCAGGCAAAGGCTCTTAAGGATCCTTGGTATGCAGCCCTAGAAGATATGCTGTTAGTCTTCCCATAAACTGGCCTGTCATTTCCAGGAGCCTGAGCTGTACTCACTTAGTGAGAATTGTGTGTGGAGAGGGGTGGAGGGATAGGTAGGAATTGAAAGTCTTTAGTTAGGGTTGAGTTATCCAGAGGAGGAAGTTGGAGTTTTGTTTTTGTTTTTTGGTACTGGGGATTGAACTCAGGGGCACTCGACCTCTGAGCCACATCCCCAGCCCTAGTTTTGTGTTTTATGTAGAGACAGAGTCTCACTGAGTCGCTTAGCGCCTTGCCGTTGCTGAGGCTGGCTTTGAACTCGCAATTCTCCTGTCTCAGCCTCCCTAAGTGCTGGGATTACAAGCATGTGCCACTGCACCTGGCTAAATTGGAGCTTTTTACTGGTGGTAGATGGCAGGAAGTAGATGGTTGCATGGGAAACTGTTCCCTGATTTTTCTCCTGGGGCAAGATTTGGACATTGTAAATCTGAGGGAAGGACTGTCCATGGATCTGCTATCAGTCCTTCTGTGCATGTGGTGGTCCAGCCTGCCTGGCTGCTCCAGGGTGATTGTGAGCCTGCTGCTGTATCCTCAGGTTGCAGAGGGACTCTCAGATCTAGGGGCTAAGGAGGGGAGAG
This sequence comes from Geosciurus inauris, assembly GCA_004024805.1. Taxonomy (NCBI): domain Eukaryota; kingdom Metazoa; phylum Chordata; class Mammalia; order Rodentia; family Sciuridae; genus Geosciurus; species Geosciurus inauris. The sequence goes on along the minus strand of PVHX01022066.1, from coordinate 24,994 downwards.
TGGGTTCAGAAAGTCTCAGGCAAGTATAGGCTAGACAGTAGGTTAAAAGGTCAGATTCCCTTCTCTGATCTATTTTTTTAAAATAATTTTTAAGTTGTCAGTGGACTTTATTTGTTTAATGTGGTGCTGAGAATCGAACCCTGTGCCTCACACATGCTAGGCAAGTGCTCTACCACTGAACCACAACCCCAAACCCCTTTCTCTGATCTTTTGTGGGGCAATAGACAGCATCATCCCATCATCCCTTGCAGCTTTGCGGTATGAGGGCAAGATGGGGGAAACATGAGTGAGCCTGGGACTGGGCCTTCTCTGGGCTTTGGCATCAGGTGGCCACAGGTGTTGAGGCCAGCCATGTAATGTAGGGGAAGAGAGGGTGACCATCTGACCTGTGGTTGGTATGCTCCTGGCATGCTTTGAGGTGCTTCACAGGTCCTTCCTAGGTGGGATCATCACTGCCATCTGACAGAAGAGCAAGCTGACGTGCTGAGCATGCCAGTGTTCTCATTCTGTGACAGCATCGCTGGTCTGATTCTGCAGGCATTGTCACTATGAGTCCAACTTGGCCTTTCCGATGACGCTTTGACAACTAACCCAGATACTTCCTGAGTTATCTGTGCTCAGACTCAGGCACTGATACCCCACTCTTTCCCCCTTATCCACCTGGTTATTTCCCTGCTTTGGAATGTTTTTCCTTAATCAAAAAAGATTTTCTTAGGGGTAGGGATGTGTAGCTCAGTGATAGAGCACTTGCCTAGCATGCCTGAGGCCTTGGGTTCAATTGCCAGCAAAACACACACACACACACACACAAACACACACTCCCTTCTTACTTGCATACAAAGAAATATGTACAACTATTTATTTATTTTGTGGTGCTAGAGATGGAACCTAGGCCTCATGCATGGTAGGTAAGTGCTCCAACATTGAGCTACACTCCCAGCTCTTTTTATTTTGAGACAGGTTTTTCTAAGTTGCCCAGGTTGCCCTTGAACTTGCGATCCTAATGCCTCAACCTCCTGAGCAGCCGGAATTACAGGTGTGCACTACCACACCTGGCCCTTCTTTTGCATTTAATCTGTTATAATATGCTGTTTCGATGGAAAAACAGTTTATTAATAGTATCTGGCCTCAGACAAGCAATCGGAAAAGAGAGGGTTAGCTGTCTCAGATAATCATGAATGTTATTTGATACTACATCAAAACTTGACAAATGGTAGTTTTTTAAAGATTAGTTGAATTTTTTTATATTGTTATCTTAAAATTCAATTGGTCTATCTTGCATTTTGAGTAGATCTTTCAGGTACATATGATTTTATAACCTCATGCATCAGCCACCTGGGAAATTTTGGTTCAAGGCTATGCAGATCTTGTAAATGTTGTACTATTCCACTGTGCAATGTAAAAAAAAATCACATTTATTAACATCAACATTGATCTTACTGGGAAAATCTCTTAGTGTCAGGCAGTTGTCAAGCTCAGGATGGCAGGTATAAATTTTTCACAATTTAAATTTTTGCTAAAAGCTTCAAATTTTATCATGGGCTGCTAATATCACAACGATTTTTCTTACAGTGACATTATTTTTGTTTCTGAGAAAATGTCTTCCAAATATCCAAATCTGAATAATCATAGTTTTTCTGGCAGTCATTTTCCCAGTAAAACTGGTATTCTTGAACAAATGGGATAGTTCAGCTCACATCTCAATTGCACAAGAGCCTTTTCTTGTGCGATTGCTCTTTGGTAAGCACAGGGATGTTTTATGTTCCCTTCCTATTTCTTTGCAAATCGGGTTTAAAAGATATGTTCTCAAGGATCACGGCCTAAGGAAATGATCTGAAGAGCTATTTCTACCTGACTGCAAGTGCATGGTAGTGAGGAGTATGGTGACCATGGGGATGGTTTGCTGCTGCTGTGATTTATTCTCCATGCCAGCAGGTTTACCCATTGTTGCTTTTGTGTCATGGTGGAAATATCAGAAACGTTCTTGATACGCGAATGTTTGTGAGATCTGAAAAATTAGTCAATGATGAAAATTTCACCACCACTTGTGTTTGTTGCCAAGTGTTCACATAAAAAGGTCTTTAATGATTGGTTGGTACCAATTGGATGAGTACAAAAAAACATTAAGCCCCCGCCTCCCCTGTGAGTGAGGCAAAAGAACAATTCTTCAGACAAGCCAGCAATGCGGTCTTCATGTTTGCATGAAGTACAAACGTGATGAGTTTAATTAGATGAGTGATTATATTGTTGTAAAGTGTCAGCGCCCTGGATTTCTTTCACAGACTTTTTTTTCTTTTGTTTTTTTTCAGTGCTGGGGTTGAAACCCAGGGCCTCGCACATGCATGTGAGGCAAGCGTGCGACCACTGAGCTACATCTCCAGCCCTTTTTATTTTCTTTTGAGAAAGGGTCTTGGTAATTTGCCCAGACTGCCTCAGCTTCCTCAATAGCTGGATTACAGGCAAGCATCAGCACGCCTGGTGTTCTTTTACTCTGTTTTCATCCAACAGACATTGAGTGGTGCCAATGTACAAGCCTTTATTATCCCAGCCATCGTGGGCTTCTCTCCCTGATGCACTATGAAAACTTACCCCGTAACACGTTGCAGTAACTTTCTTATTTCTAGTTTGCATCATATCTACATTTCAAGTAGTCAATTAATTTTTCTCAAAATTAGCCCTGGCAACTTACCTAGTGTTATAGAATTAGTCAATGTGATCTGATGCATGAGATATGATAATCTACACTTAAGACCTATGTAGATGAGGGAAGTAGATTTCATATCCCTCTCTTCTGCTAGTCAGAGAAATATCTGAGAAGCCAGTTTCATCTTTTTCCCCCTAGTATGTGTAGACATAGATGATGTGTCTGTGTGTTGAGAAAGCAAATCTTCTAATCTGTCTTTATTGCCAGTGATAAATCCTTAAACATATAAATATATCGTGACTTGATGTGGTGGTGCAGGCATAATCCAAGTTACTTGGGAGGCTGAGGCAGAGGATCAAAAATTTGAGGCTAGTCTGGGCAATTTAGGGAGATCCTGTCTCAAAATAAGAGATAGGAAGGGCTGGGGATACAGTTTAGTGGTAGAGTGCCCCTGGGATCAATTCCCAGTACTGCTTAAATTAAAAAAAAAACAAAAACAAAAACAAGAGTGACTTTATTTTAATGAAATGGTCTTATGTGTTAGAATAAAATATTAAATTAAAAGATAATTTCAGATAAAATTACAAAATTTATAAGGGTTAATAAAAACATTTAAAGATGTCAAAAAACAAGATGAAATGTACTTACTCCCTGTAATAATGAGGGTGGGGAGAACTACAAGAAAGAGAAAAGAAGCAGTAACTTTAAATATAAGAAGCTCCATGAGGGGCTGGGATTGTGGCTCAGTGGTAGAGTGCTTGCCTCGCATGCGTGAGGCACTGGGTTCGATCCTCAGCACCACATAAAATAAATCAATAAAGACATTGTGTCCACCTACAACTAAAAAATATTAAAAAAAAAAAAAAAAAGAAGCTCCATGAGCCCCCTGTCCTTTACTTCCTAAGTCTGTTTTCCATCAAGCCTGAAATCTTAAAAGAAGAAGAAGAAAAGGCCCTCGAACCTTTTACAGTACTGTGTGCCTAGATGATTAATGGCTACATATATTGCTAGCCTATACAACATTATTTTCTTTAGTCTACATAAATCAAAGGGAAGATATTGTTAGAGACTTATGATATGGGTATATTCCAAACATTATTGATTGGATGATGTCACTCTAGAGATCCTGAAATGACCAGATGACCATGACCCACCCTGTGCTCCATGACTGACAGAATTGAGCTCACCCCTACACAGATTGACAGAATTGTCACCCCTACACACTTCTCATGTTCATTATTTACAAAATTTTCTTTAAAAAGAAGGACCCCTGATCCCAAAGTGTGTCTCACCCTCAGACGACTGTACTCCTCCCTTTGAGTGTGCATTTGTTCTATTGCTTGCTTTCCTAAATAAATCTTTGTGTCTCTTTTTATGTGTCCTGAAATTCTTTTCTAAATTTTTTTTATAGTTGTTGATGGACTTTTATTTAATTTGTTTATTTATATGAGATGCTGAGAATCGAACCCAGTGCCTCACACATGCTGGGTAAGCACTCTACCACTGAAGCACAACACCAGCCCGCCTGAAATTCTTTTCTATGGTGCAAGTCACCTCTGCTAGGGCTGAATTGAGGTCCCTTTCTCTCTTCGAGACCTCCTCGGATTCCTATCCAGTGACATTTCCAGATAGGCGCAAGGAAAAGTTCAAAGTAATAATTTATTGGATTATATTTCAAGGGAGAATACACCTGTGTATTACTGGTGTCATTTAAATATCTTTTATAAAGACTATTTTGTCTTTACTTTTCTTCTGGGTGATCTGCAAACTGCATACCATTTTGGTATATTTTTCAGATCAATTAATAAGCTTGTCATTGTTCCTCTGGAGAATTATTATCACTAGGGCAAAGGAGTGTGGTTGCTAGATAAAATATAGGATGCCCAGTTAAGTTGGAATTTCAAATAAACCCCATATAAGCTTTTTGATATAAGTATGTCCCTTGCAATATTTGGGATAGACCTATATCAAAAGATATGATATTGTGTATTTGAACTTCCAATTTAACTGGGCATCTTTTGTTTTTATTTGCAAGTCTGGCAAGATTTAGAGCAGACCTCAGATCTATTGGTGATTTGCTGATCATTGAAACATATATGGTGTGCCACATTTGTGAGACAGAGCTCACCAGAGGATAAGAGGAGAAGCTCCAAAAGGAGCATAGTAGAGGCAAAATCCTGTTGGCAAATTAACTTCTCTCCTGATAAATGCCCTTACAGCTTGTCAAGTTTGTGAGACGTTATACTAATGAGGATAGGTGGATATAGGATAGGATGGTTTGGGTATAAAATATCCCCCAAAGGCTTGTGTGGTGAAGGCTTGGTCCCCAAAGCAGTAGTTAATGTTCAGAGGTGGGGCTTTGGGGAAGTGATTGGATCATAAGAGCTCTAACCTCAGTGAATATATTCATTAATTAATTCAGAATCTGAATGGACTACTGGGAGGTGGTAGAAACTGTGGGAGGTGGAACCTAGTTGGAGAAGCGGTCCTTCAGTGTATGCCCTTGGGGACTTAATCTTGTCCTTGGTCCTTTACTCTACTGCCCCTGCTTCTCAGCTGTCATGAGCTGAGCAGCTTTCCTTTGCCATTTTCTTCTGCCATGATATTCTGCCTCACCTCAGGCCCAAAGCAATGAAGGCAGCTGACCATGGACTGAAACATTGGAAACCACAAGCCAAAATATAGCTTTCCTCTTTCAAGTTGTTCATGTTTTGGTCACAGAGATGAAAAGTTGAGTAGCACAAGTGGGACTGAGTTGGAAGAAGGTTGAACAATATTGCAGTTGGAGCTTTTGTTTTTATTCATTAATTTTGTGGCACAGGGAGTTGAACCCTTGGGTGCTGTACCGCTGACCTACATCCCCAGCCCTTTTTATTTTTCCATTTTGAGACAGAATCTCACTAAGTTGCCCAGGCTGGCCTTGAACTTGCGATCCTTCTACTTCAGCCTCCCGAGCCGCTGGGGTTATAGGCATATGCCACTGTGCTGGCCAGTTTCAGTTTTGGTACTCTTTTCACTGTATTCATACTCTTGGCAGCTCTCATCCACTTTATGAGGTTGCTTCTACCTATGTGCAGTAATTCCCAAACCATTCTCCCGAACATCAGTTTGCTTTCCTGAGCTTCAGAACTATTTATCTAGTTGCATGGTACATCCTCCATCAAACTTTCAAAATGGAGCCGGGCATGGTGGTGCATGCCTGTAATCCCAGCACTTTGGGAGGCTGAGACAGGAGAATCGCGAGTTCAAAGCCAGCCTCAGCAATGGCGAGGCACTAGGCAACTCAGTGAGACCCTGTCTCTACATAAAACACAAAATAGGGCTGGGGATGTGGCTCAGTGGTCGAGTGCCCCTGAGTTCAATTCCCGGTACCAAAAACAAAACAAAACAAAACAGCTCTCAACATGGCTTTTTTTTTTTTTTCCTCTCTGTGCTGGGGACTAAACCCAGAGCCTCACACATGCTAGGCAAGTGCTCTGCTAATGAGTTACATTCCCAACTTTAAACATTTTTTTAAAATTTTTATTTTGAGATAGGGTCTTGATAAGTTGCCCAAGCTCTTTCTTACTTACTATTCTGCCTCAGCTTCTCAAGTGGATGGGACTCCAGGTGTGTACCACTATGCCTGGCTCAACATGACTTTTACTATGCTTTTCTCGGGTGCCCTTAGCCTTATGATTACTTCCATTTTGATATGCATCACTCTGCATTGCACTATCCTCTATTAGGTTGTGAGCTTTTTATTTAGTTTTGTAAGTTTTTTGAGGGTACGAGCTATGTCATCGTTATTTTGGTGTTTGTAGTACTTGACATAGTACTTAGCATGAAATAGGTGCTGCAATTTGGGTCAAAGTGACAGCCTGGGTGGTGTGTGGCTACCAGAAGCTCTATAGCTATTGGTCCAGAGTAGTTTGGGGACCTGACATGGGGAGGAGGAGCTACTTCAGTGGCTTTGGGATTGAGGCTTGTGGTCTCTTTCTGGTGCTGATAAAATGTGTATTCAGCTGAGTCTATAGCTACCTGTCCTGCCCATCCCAGCTTCCCCAGGATGAAGTCTGCAGCCTGTTTGAGTACAAGGCTTTGGATACATGGATCTGTCTGTTTCTGTTGTGTGAGAGCATCTTTGGGGAAAGTGGGACGCTGACAGCAATGAGTCCTTGGTAAGTGGCATGTGCAGCATTCTGCAGAATGCTATACAGACAAGTCCTGCACTTTCCCCCATGTTCTCCTTCCTAGGCTATGGGCGTTCTTTTCTCATCCTCATCCTGACCTTCTGAATTCTGGGACTGTAAATTCTGCCCATACTTGAGTTTTTGAGATATACTCAGCAGTGTCTGAAGCCCAGCCTGCATCCTACTCACATCCTCACATTTGAAGAGTTCATGAAAGCCAGGTGAACTGAGCCTGCATCACCACAGCCCAGGGAAGGGATGGTATGGTCCAAGTTGAGGCCACATGGCTAGGCTGGGTCCATGATGGGAGGAACTGTCCATCCTCACTCCTTTTTACTTTTTGTTTTGGTGTTTATTTCTCCCTACTCTATGTCTGCAACTCAGTCTGGTTTTCCTCTGATTCTCAGAATAAAGCTCTTGGGGCTATCGGAGCCCTTAGGACCACCCAAGTCAGCTTCTCATTTTACCAAGGTACAGATTGAGCCAGAGAGAGGAATATACTTGTCCAAGATCATACAGCTTCTGTTGACCTCTCTTTAGTCTCTTTCTTCTGATTTTCGTTTTTGGAAAGGCAGAAGTAAAATTGTCTTTATTTATAGATGACATGTTTATAAACACAGGAACTTGTTATTTATTTATTCTAATTAGGTTTACATGACAGCAGAATGCATTTTGATTCCTTGTACACAAATGGTGATTTTCAATATTTCTAAGTGTTTGATGTCTCTTCCTTACTCCTTGTTTTTTTTTTCCTTTTCCTTTTCTTTTCCCCTTCTCTTTTTGGAGCCAGTGTTGAAGGCCATCCACCCCAAGATGGGGTCCGTTTGGCTTCCCCATTTCCAACTTCGGACATCTGAATTGACCAGCATGGAAAGAGGTATCAGAGCAGGCAGGCTTGGGGGCCACTCCCAGGACCTGCTGTCAACTCTGCTTAAGTTGGCTTAGCTGACTGCTTTGGAATAAAGTGCGAATGAGTGAGGGGAAGAGGAACCCTCAGAAGCTGCTCCCTCTCTACCTGGAAAAGATGGGCTCTGTGTGGAAGGGGAAAAAAGAGACAGGTGAGGCCCCACCTCATCTCCTTACCTGTAACGGGCCACAGCTGCTTTTCCGTACGTTAGGTCACCTTTCCTGAAAACCGCCTTAAGGCAAGTTCAGACAGCAGTGCTCAGCGAGAATTGCTGCAGGCCAGAAAGGGGTCAGTCTCAGACTTGTTGAGACAGGAATGCTTCTCAGAGGTGCTGTAACTCAAATGTCCAGCAGGGGGTGCCCTGTCCCGACGAAATACAGTTCTTTTCCTGACGCGCTCCAGGACAAGGAGACCGGCTTCCCCTTCCCCTCATCTGTAGGGGGTTAATGTGCTTGAAGATGGGGTGAGAGGAGTCCCCCAGGGTGGGGAGAAGAGGTTTAGAATTTGGTGTCCTGTCTAGGACAATCAGGAGATGAGCCTCACCCCCCACTCCCACCCCCTTGAAATGTAAAGCTGTAAATGTGACCTTGCAGAAAGGAGAGAGTGACTGTGTGAGAGTGCAAGCAGAGTGAAAGCAACTGGGAGGAAAAAAGGGAGGAGGTCTAGCACCTGCAAAGAGTGCTTTTGGAAATATGATATCAGAAGGGACATGAATTGGAAGCCAAGGCACAGCATTTGGTCACCTTCATTATGACACTGAGTACAGACTGATAGACATATATTTTTTAAATTTTTTGTTTAGTTGTTGATGGATCTTTATTTTATTCATTTATTATTTATATGTGGTGCTGAGGATCGAACCCAGTGCCTCACGCATGCTTGGCAAATGCTCTACCACTGAGCTACAGCCCCAGCCCCAGACTGATATTTAATCTAAAATTTCTCTACAATTCCTGAGCAGCACCCATTCACTTATAATAATTTATAGATACAGACCCCTAACTCAAGAGAATTGGGTTATGCAAGGGTTGCTAAGGAACGTGGGCAGATGCAGTAGGTAAGGCAGGGGTTGCTTAGTAACCAGGAGTCCCTGGATGATGGAGTGGCCAGAGCAGGTCTGAACTGATAAGGGTCTGTGGACACAGTTATACACACTGCAGTCTCCTGAAAGTTCATGTTTGTTGGCCCCTTGACCCAGAGCTGCCAGAGCCTGCCTCTGTTCATGTCCCTGGCACAGTCCTGCATGAAAAGAGGACCCTCATGTCCCTGAGTGCCTTCTCTAACTCCTGGCTCCAGCCACACCCTTCCTACTTACCTCAGCAGGAAGCTAATCAGATTCCTAGATTAGGGTAGGGAATAATAAGCTAAGGGAATCTCACAGTAGGGGATTCAGGAGGCTCTGGGCTGATTTAGGGCTGGGAAATTGGGGGTTTGGGTGAAGAGGCTCCCCCTACACAAGACTCTCTGGTATTTTTCCAATTCACAGAGACTGCATACCTTAGTCTCCCATGCCAAATTCTTACCCTGGCTTCACACTGTGCCTGAGTCTGCCCTTCTGAGGGCCTCCTAAGGGCTTGGGTCTCCATGCTGCACTTGGCTGGGGCTGCTTGGACTGGCCTGGCTTCAGAGAGCTTCACTTCAGTGTGAACCTGGCCAAGCCCTTCAGATCCATATCCTGCTTTCTCAGTCCAGAGTCCTGGACTCTGCATTTTAGGCACACAGGAACCCTACTCTCTTCCGATTCCCTGGACATTCACTTCCTCTCAGCTGTCCCCTTGGACTGAACATTTATCCTGCTTCTCCTGTCAAAATCCTCCTTGGCTGGGAATATAGCTCAATTGGTAGAGTGCTTGCTTCGCATGCACAAGACCTGGGTTCAATCCCCAGCATCATAAAAAACAAAACAAAACCCTCTTCAACCTTATAGACCCTATTCATCTGCAGTTTCCCACACTTTCTCAAACTTTAGTATGAGATGCATCCCACTGACTGCTGAGTGAACATTCCCTGAATTTCAAACTGTGGACAGGGTTCTGGGGCCCAGAGGGTGGAGAAGAGCTATCTCAAGGACCTCGGGCTGATACTGGGTCCTTTCTTATTCCTTAGTATTCCCTAAGCCTCTGCTTCCTGGTTAAGATATCCCAGGAATTTTTTTTTTTTTTTTTTGGTGGTGGTACTGAGAATTGAACCCAGTAGCGCTCCACCACTGAACTACACTCTTGGTATGTCCCTGGACCTTTTTATTTTTATTTAGAGAAGGGGTTTCACTAATTTGCCCAGGCTGACTTCAAATTTGCTATCCTCCTGTCTTAGCCTCTGAAGTAACTGGATTACAGGTGACATCACCTTGCCCAGTTTTGAATCAAATGTTTATAAATGGAAAACTTGTTTAAAACAAAGCCCTTTTTCAAAGAACACCTCTGAGAGAGTATTTGAGACACTGGTAAGTTTGCTTCTGAGAAGGGACTTGGGAAATTTTAGTTTTTGACTAGTTCTATACTGCTTGAATTTTAAAATTTACCATGAACATGTAAACTTTGCTTTTTAAACATTTTTATTGTGAAATACAATATACATTAGAAGTATGTATATTTATTTGTGTGTGGTTATACACACACACACATGTATATATAAACCATCCATATATACCTTATAACCATCACTTGCTCATAAAATGCACACTGCCAGCCCCTCTGGAGCTTTTTGTTTTGCCTTTCCCTAATCACAACCCCTTCACTTTGCCCCAGAAACAGCCACTCTCCTGACTTTTGTGATAATCATGGCCTTGTGTTTCTCTGTTCTTTTATCATCAGTTTGCATTCTTAAATGATAGAGTTGTTTTGCCTCTTTGGGAAACTTGTGGAATCACACAAGCATATTTTCTGCCTGTTTCTTTCACTTGATATCTTTTTTCAAATTTATTTATGTTGTTCAGTATAACTTCAACTCATTAATTCTCATTGCTGTGTATAGTATTCCATTATATAAATGTAACAAGATTTACTTATCTCTTCTACCACTAATGGGCACATGGACTTGTTTCCAGTTAGGTGCTCTGACAACAAATGCTGCAGTGAACACACGTGCACCATCTCTTGGTACACACAGGGGTTCTGCAGAGGGTGAGGTCTCTCTGCAGAGTCAGAGGGCTGTATTTTCAACTTCTCCACACAAAGCCAAATCATTTTCACAAATGATTGTACTTACCCTCCATTCAGCCATGAATGAGTTTCTGCTGATTTCACTCTTCTACTAAAATAAGTTAATTAAAATGACTAATTGACATGGTTATTTTTTTGGTGTTTAGCATCCTTACTCAATATGGAGCACTTTATGGGTGGAGGGTATGGGATTGGATCTGTCATTCATCAAGGTGTCCCCCAATGCCTGACACCTTTTAAGAGCTCAGTGCTTGCTTATGGAATGAATAGAAAAATAATTTTTGTCTATGGAATGTTGAGTCTTACATTCCTTTTTCTTTTTTTTTTTGCCAGGGATTAAACTCAGGGGTAGTCGAGCACTGAGCCACATCCCCAGTCCTGTTTTTGTGTTTTATGTAGAGACAGGGTCTCACTGAGTTGCTTAGCACCTCGCCATTGCTGAGGCTGGCTTTGAACTCGCGATTCTCCTGTCTCAGTTCCCCAAAACGCTGGGATTACAGGCGTACAACACCGTGTCCGGCTTCTTCACATCTTTCTATGGGCGCATACGTTGGTCATTGTGCTCCTCTCTGGTGACTGGATCTTGCTGCTGAGACTCTTTCCTAGATTAGGGTTCCCCACTGTCCTCAGATGTTACTGTCAGGACTGGCTCTGCACATCAGCATTCCCTGAGCTCAGCCATTCTATTCCACCATGAGGCCACTTCATGAGTCTGCCACGTTGCTGGACAAAGGTTCAAGTCCGTCTTGCGCTTTGTTATTCACCTGTTTCCTGTTGCATTCACTTCCATGCTGTGCTCCCAAACCCCTCGAATTGATCAGATGGACAAGGATGGGGTCTCATTTTTTCTGCCGTTAGCATTATCTAATCTATCCTAAACACTTGGTCAAAACCTTTTCTACCTGCCACCCTTGTGTGTTCTGCTTCCCCAGCCTCTGGATTCTAGTTTGCCGACATCATCCTCAGGCTGGCCCCTCCTTTCTCTCTGCCCTTGGCTGGATGCCCTCCATCCATCCTCAGAGATGACCTGAAATCTGAGCTCCCTGCACCACTGTGCAGCAGCCTCCCTAGGCTCCTGAGCTTTGTTCCAATGTCTCTGAGAGATCGTTTGTGATTAATGTATCTGGGATTTCATTGCTGACAGTCTCCTAACCCTCCTGAGTCATTTTCCTTTCTAGTGTCCCAGTTCATGGGATCATGACTCTTTCTCTGAACTGTTAGAAATCTTGCCTCCTGAATCTGGGGACATATGCTGGCAATCAACCTGACTTTCTCTGACGCTCGCCTTTTCTCCAAGGACTTGATATTTAACAAGCAATTCTGCACCACTGGACAGAAATCGTTGATGGAGTAATTGTCCCCTGATCACATCTGCCACCACCTTGCAGGTGAAATTGTCACAAAATGGGTTTAGAATTTACCCAATGCTCTGCTTTTAACTGAATGCAATTTTCAGTAGGTGTCTTGTGAGAAGAATTCCTTATCATTCATATTATCCTTGGGCCAGGTTTAGGGACCTCCCCTGGACAGACCCACATTCTCTCCAGCTAATTGGAAAACTTCCAACCTCCCCATCACACCCACATCTCCTCCATCCCTTTTCTGACCAAGCATTTTCCAGTATTCGCCTTCCTTCAGGCTCACAGTTCTCCACCCAGGACCTCTTGGCACACAGAATCCTTCTTTTCTAGTGAGGCAGTTTTCCTCAGCCAGAGAGGGAATCTTACATTTTCCTTGGTTGGGGTTTGGCCCCTGAGTCTAGGAAAAGCCCTGTCTCAGCCCCGCTGTTCAGCCTGAGGCACACAAAGCTTTGGACAAACATCCTGTGGGGTGACAGGGCTCCATTCTGAGCAGGAGTCCTTAGTTGAAGTTCAATTCTTCCTTCTTCTTCTTTTTTTTTAAATGTTTATTTTTTAGTTGTAGCTGACAGAATATCTTTATTTTTTTATTTTTATGTGTTGCCTTATGCGTGCTAGGCGAGCACGCTACCACTGCGCCATAATCCCAGCCCCTCGATTCTTTCTTCTTGGGGACCTCTTTTTTTTTTTTAGTACCAGGGATTGAACTCAGGGGCACTTGACCTCTGAGCCACATCTCTAGCCCTATTTTGTGTTTTATGTAGAGACAGGGTCTCACTGAGTTGCTTAGCACCTCGCCGTTGCTGAGGCTGGCTTTGAACTTGTGATTCTCCTGTCTCAGCCTTCCAAATTGGTGCTGGGATTACAGGTGTGCGCCACTGTGCCCTGCTTGGGGACCCCTTCTTGTAGTCATGAGGACCATCCTCAACACTGATAACTTGTCATCAAATGGGCTACAGCTGCACTCAGTTGAAGCATTTCCCCATAAACAATTAAGAGGATGTGTGGGTGTGTAATGAAGGCGTGGGAAAAACAGTGGACAGGCCTGGTCAGTTATAGGTGTGCAGCCTCAGTCTCTAGAGATGCAAGACACTGCTGACCTAGTATAAGTCAATTCCTCACAGGAGAATCCCAGTGCCACTGTACTCCCAGCAGGACTCTGTCTTAGCCCTTGGACTTGGTCTCTGCGTCTTTCCTTACCAGTGCTTCTCTCATTTCTCCACTGTCCCCAGACCAACAAGGAAGAGTTCCCAGAGTGTCAGCACTGGTGTGGGAGCCCAGATCCAGACTTCAGTGAGAGACAGGATCAGCATAGGCACCTAACTCCCAATGGCAATTTTCTGGTGTGTCTCCATTTTTGTACTGGCTTCAGGAAAGCTCAAAGTCATGTCTGCAATAAATAGGTGTCTCTCTCTCTCTCTCTCTCTGTGTGTGTGTGTGTGTGTAGGAACCTACAGCCTCCATTTTTGTGAATGTATAGTAAAATGCATAATGCCCAGTCTTACCATGTGCGGTGAACTGCAGGCATCAAACTCACTCTCGCTTTGTCTTATTTTTTTATACTTATTTTTCCTATTTTTTCATTTCTTCACTCAAGATAACTATTCGATTTGCTTTATCCTGTTGTGAGTATGCCTTAAATTTTATTGTGACAAAGCAAGAGCATAAACAAATGAACTACAGAGAGATAAAATAACTTCCAGAAATCTCCCTGGACCTCAGCAGCTGCTTGCCCTCCATCTGCTCTGCCTTCAAGTCCTTTCCTGTAGCTTCTGTTTATAGCTTCTTTCTGCACAATCAGAACATAATCCAGTTTCTTTAAAAGGCCTGGACATTTTGTTCTTTTACACCATTCTGAACAATTCACATTTTTGGGAATGTGCTAATAGACCTACCTCTTTGCCTGCCTGCCTGCCCATAAAACCATAAGCAAATTGGAAACACCTCTTTATCCAGGAAGAAGAGGGATTGGTCTCTCAGAGCTGCACATATTTGGGTCTGATGCATAAATTCTAAGTGTCATATGAACAGGCCTGGGGCTGACCATACTTCTTCCTCCTTCCTTAGGCCCCTGCTCTGATTTCAGAAGTGAAGGCCCCAGTCCTGCTGCTGAGCCAGCTGTTGTGCCACATGGAGAACAGGGGCTATGGTTGCCGGGTGAGAGTGGGAATTGATGGAGCTAGAAAGGCTGAGGCACAGGAGTCCAGTCTGGAGAACACACAGGCACAGTGGGGAGTGGGTGGGGGATAGAAGAGGTTGCTCTAGGTTTTCCACATTGCCCATCTCCCTCTGTCCTGCCTCACCCTTTATGTGGCTACTGTTTCTAATTCCAGTGGCTATAGGATGAAGGTGATGTTCCAGGGGCCCAGGCATTCTTTCCTTGGCCTTGACATTGTCAGGTTTGGGAAGAGGCTGTGCTTTTTAGCTCCTTGCCTTGGGGGGAATGCTCATTCTCACCTAGACTGTCCTTCTCCTAGGAGACAATCCCTCTGCATTGACTTAAAACTTATAACAGGATTTGCCTGGCTTCTCCCTACAGGGAGAAGTAGATCCCAGGGTCTTCTGCATTTCCTGCACCTTGGTCTCCAGCAACCTCACCTCTATGGAATTCTGCAAAAGGGCTGTCCTGGGTGGAAGGGAAAGTTCCTAAGCATCATTTTGTGTCTCCCCCTGTCCCATCTGCTTCTTAGAGGCTGCCCATGGTGGGCATTGGCCCCAGCCCTGGGTACCTCTTCACCAAGGCACCTGCCCTCTCCACCAAGTACCTGGCTTTCTGCTCATCTCTTCTTCATAAGAGGCAGAAGAGTACAGTTTAAGTGATGAACATGTACACTCGGTTTATGAGAAATGGGTTGGAACCCTGGCTGTGCAATTTGTTAGTTTGTTACCAAACTTCCCTCAGCCTGTCTTCTTATGTGAAGTGGGGATAATTAAAGGACCCTTATTGCTGTTTAAGGACCATATTGTTTAATGCCTATGTTGCAGAATCCCAATCAAAGGTAGGTCTTTAGCTTCCTCTTTCTTCTCGTGTTTGTCTCCTCTCAGGAGGGATGCTGTCACCTTGGTCTTGTCCAGTTCTGCCATATGCAGTAAGTGCTTGGTGCTTGTGCTCTGGTGTGTGTGGAGGGGCAACTTTGTTCTGTTCCCAAGAGCCCCACAGGGACAGTGCCCAGGACAGATTCCTGCCTTTCTCCTGTTACCCTGGACTGAGCTTGTGCCTTTGTGGCCACTGGGTCTCTCAGATCCAGCTTTTGTGCTCAGACAGGCCTGGGGAGAGCATGCTGAGCTCTGGGCTTGTTCATTTGTGATCCTCTATAAGTGACAAACCCAACTGATATTTTCTTCCAGTCCCCCTAAGTCCTAATCACTCTCTCAATTCTCCTTTCAGAAGCTGGAGGCCTACCGTGCTGGGCCTCACCAGGATGTTGGAGTTGGAGCTGGCCCCCGAGGATACCTGGGTGGATTGCCTCATTCTAGGAGTGATCAAGACTGACTTCGGCAAAGTGATGAGGACTGAGGTATTCTCACCCTGCTGGCCTGGCTCAGCGGAAATTTTCCCCAGTGACCAAGGGATGAAAGGGTGACTGAAGCCTCTGTCAGCATCTTTTAGGCCAAGGCCCTCACTGTCCTCTGAGCCCTGAGTTTAGGCCCATCAACCCTGAAAGGAGCAAACCTGCCACAGGTGCTTTGCCAGGTGGCTCTTGTGGGATCCTGATCATGAACTTGTTTTAGCAGCACTGACTCTTCCCTTTGTCCAGTTACATGGGAATGAGACTTTCTGGAACCACTTTAAGGAGAACTAGCAGCTTCAGAGGTAAGTGAGGTTTGGAGTCTGGGTGTCTGGGTATAGCTGGGGAGGGGTGGCTGAGGCTACCACATGAACAGACACCTCTCTATCTACTGGCTCTTTCTTCTGCTGAAATCTGGGGTCCACATGGCCCTGGAAGATGCAGGTAGCCTAGCTGAGTTTACCCTGTCCCCCATAGAGCCTACTCTCACCTGTGGCCTGTGAGCCCCAGGAAAGCAAAACCAGAATGCAAGTGACTGATGGATGTTTTCACTTTCTTTCATTCAGAAGTAGGCAGCCTGAGCACTGGGCAGGTCTAGTGACCTTCTTATGCTCCCCAGATACAGCTAAATCACCAGGATGGGGGATGGGTATCATGGTGGCCAGTTTCTCCCATTGGCTCTGAGGGGGCTGGAGGGTTGTGCAGCTGTGTCTGGTCCCAGGAGCCTGACAGTGAGTGACCTAGGAGCTCCTTAGGGTCTTCAGTCAGGGTCTGCAGCTTGGCCAGCCTAACAATCTGGGGGCTTACTCATGCTGGGCTTGAGGAAGAAGAAAACCCTTCTCATCCTAGGGACTGACTCTTCTGCAGGACCATCATAGATTTGGCCAACTCAACCAACATGTGAGGTTTTTGATGTGGGACTGTGTAAAGAATTCATGGGGTTGGTGCTCTGGAAGAACCTTCAGGGAAAGAGTAGAGGCCCATGTCCCTGCAGGATCCCAGCTCCTAATTTGTGCATTATATATGTCTTTCCTAAAACAAACTCAAAAATTGGAAACTTTCCAAACTCACTTCTGGAAACTTCTGTCAAGGGTGGAACCAAGGGCCACCCATTGTGGTGGGGATTGTGTGTGTGCTTCACAGAAAGTTTTGCTCCCTGTTATGTGTATGAAAAGTCCCTCAAAAGCACACGTGTTGGAAACATGCTATCCAGTATGGCAGTGTTCACATAATCATTAGATTATGAGAGCTGTAACCTCATCAGTGGATTAATCCATTTGATGGATTAATAATTTGAATGAACTACTGGATGGTAACTGTAGGCAGGTGGAGTGAGGCTGGAGGAAGTGGGTCATGAGAGAACTTGGGGGTGGGTGTGCCCTTGGGGATTATATTTTTTCCCTGGCTCCTCCAGCAAGGCTTCCAACCTTGGCATTTGTCTTATTGGAACCCCTCCCCAGTGCTTCCTCTCTAGAACTCTGGGAGAAGTGTCCTGCTTGTGAGAATAATTCATTTCTAAGGCATGTATTGCTCTCTGCTACAAGCCATGTATTGTGCCAGGTACTGTGGAGAACACAAATATAAATTAGACTGACCTCCTTCAAGTTTCTTCAGTGTGGTGTGAAAACAGCAGGTAAGACACTCATAAATATATACATATTTTTTAATACCAGGGATTGAACTCAGGGGCACTCGACCACTGAGCCACATCCCCAGCCCTATTTTGTGTTTTATGTAGAGACAGGGTCTCACTGAGTTGCTTAGCGCCTCACCGTTGCTGAGGCTGGCTTTGAACTCGCGATTCTCCTGTCTCAGCCTCCCAAAGTGCTGGGATTATAGGCATGTGCTACTGTGCCCAGCAAGACACTCATAAATAAATAATAAGACAGAATGTATGCATTATGCACAAATATATCAGATAATACCACTCCATGCTAGGCACTCTTCTAGGAATTTTGGACATCCTAAATTGGGGGAGATTACAATAAACAATAAACATACTTAAAAATGAATCAAAGTGTGTTAGCAGGAACAGAAAGGAAAAGACAAAGAGTAGAGCGGGATGAGGGTAGGGGACTTGGGGTGGGGGCTCAGGTCAGGCCTCATAAGAGGTGAGGCACAAAGCAGGGCAAAGCATTGCATGAGCAAAGCATCATGGGAATGCAGAGGGCCTGAAATTGCAGTGAGGCTGGTGGTGGTGTCATCTGAGCTCCGACCTAATGAATTTGACATAAGAGAAAATTGGGTTGCTAGAATTCTTTCAGTGGCTAGGCCAGGAGCTGAGAGACTGGGACCAGTGTTGGTGAAGGGATACACACTTTGCTGGGCCCCAAGATACCTAGGCAGGAACAGAAATGGGCAAGACCAGTGTCTGTGTTTTTGTTCCTCCAGATATACTCTCCACCCTTCTTGGTCCTGCCTGGTGCCCAAAGGCTGACCTCCACACCAGAGGGTGAAGTCTCTCTTGCCTCCAGGTTTCCACTGGGAACAGGAGACTGGGGAGGGCGCTTGTTTCCCTGACTCCTCCTTGAAGGGCCACAGTGGCAGTGGCTGTGTCTACCCTAAGCCTATAGCTCCTGTGACCCTCCCTCCCAACTATGCCCTGCTGCTAGAACCCTTCCAACTAGGAATCACTATTTCTGGTTCCTGGCTGCTTTATGACCCACCTTACTGGTCCTTTTAGTTTTTGTTTGTTTGTGGCACTGGGGATTGAACTCAGGGCTTCACACATAGGCAAATGCTCTACCATTGAGCTACCTCCCTAGCCCTGCTGGTCCCTTTAATTCTGCCCACATTTTATCCTTTTAATTACTCCTTTGAATGTGGCCTGACAGGGGAACCACATCCAGGCTAGAGTAAGGCAACTGGTAAGTTTAATTACCGATAAACTTGCAGTCACCCCAGTCCTGGCTGCCCTGGCATCTCCCTTGGCATCTCCAGTAGATACTTCCCCATAGTCCGTCAGCCAAAGGGTTAAGTGCTAGCATAGTAGGGGCTTTCAGACCCTGTGTGACCCTGGGCTCAACAGATAGGGAAGTGGTAACTGCAAGCAAACCTCCCCGGGGGTCCTGACCTGCCTGATGCCCCAGGGTTTCCAGGCATGGTTCTGCTCTTGGTCTTTTGCAGCCAGACTTTCATTTCTTTCCAGGAACACCTTGGAAATAAAGAGGAATGCGTCCTCCTGAGGTGAGTGCTCATTTCTCCTCACTCAAGAGCAGAGATAGCTTTTTTTTTTTTTTTTAATATTTTTTAGTTGTTGATGGACACAATGTCTTTATTTTATTGCTTTGTATGTGGTGCTGAGGATCGAACCCAGGGCCTCACGCATGCGAGGCAAGCGCTCTACCGCTGAGCTACAATCCCCGCCTGAGCAGAGATAGCTTTTATAGATCCCCAGTGTCCTGAACCTGTCTTTGGATGGTGAGGGGAAGTGGGTCTCCTGGCTGTGCAGCACCTGGCCCTGCCTGCTGCTCCTTCTCTGCCCACTGTCTAAATTCTTTCCTCCTTCCTCTCCAAGGAAATAGACCACCTGTGGCTCCTGTGCTGAGCTTCCCTTAAACCAGCTTCCCTCTGTTTGAACATCTGTGTGGCAACAAGGCTGCCCACTCTGGGAAGGTGAGCAACATCATGTGGCAGCCTCAGCTCCTCCCTCCTCCCTGGGCCACACAAGGAACGCATTCCTACTGAGGCATAGGACTTAGCCTGGGCTTCCCAGAAAGCAGAGCCAGGTCAAGCCTTCTGTGATTTCCAGTGGAAGACAGGAAGCATTTCCATCCTGTAGCTCTTTTTTATTTTGGCATCTTTTTATTGTATATTTTAATTTTTTGGTACTGAGGATTGTACCGATGCGTGCTTTACCACTGATCCACATCCCCTGCACTTTTATTCTTTTTTTTTTTGGTACTGGAGATTGAACTCAGGTGTACTGGGCCACTGAACCACATCCCCAGCCCTATGTTGTGTTTTATGTAGAGACAGGGTCTCACTGATTTGCTTAGCACCTTGTAGTTGCCGAGGCTGGCTTTGAACTCGCAATTCTCCTGTCTCAGGCTCCCAAAGTGCTGGGATTACAGGTGTGCGTCACCATGCCCGGCTATCCCCTGCACTTTTAATTTTTAAATTTTGATATGGGGTTTCTGTAAGTTGCTTAAGGCTTCACTAAGTTGCTGAGGCTGGCTTCAAACTTGCAGTTCTCTTGCCTCAGCGTCCTAAGTCGCTGGGAATACACTTGGGCACCACTGTGCCTAGCTCATTGTTTATTTTTAAAATTTTCTAATAAGTTGACAATTTGTAATTTCATATTTTTATGAAGTACAAAGTCATGTTCTGATTTATGATTACAATGTGGAATAATTAAATCCAGCTAATTAAACATATCCATTACCTCAAACACTTATATTTTTGGTTTGAGAAAATTTGAAATTTACTCTTAGCAATTTTCAAAATGCATAATACACTATTACTAACACTGTTCACCACAATGTGCAGTAGATCTCAAAGAAAACCAAACATTTTTCTAAGATTTTGCATTTTTGACCATGATCTGCCAACTTCTGTAACCATATACTATTTTCTGTTTGAGTACAATTGTTTTAGTTTGAGAAAAAGCAATATTTGTCTTTCTTTCCTGACTTGTTTTATTTAGCACAATGCTCTCCAATTCCATTTGTGCTATTGCAAGTGAACAGAATTTGTATCTTTTTTAAGCCTGAATATTATTCCACTGTGTGTATACATCACATTTTCTTTATTGATTCATCCCTTGATGGACACTTAAGTTGATTCCCTCATACCTTGGCTAATGTGACCAGTGCTGCAATAAACATGGGAGTGCAGATGTCTCTTTGACAAACTGATTTCAAATCTTTTGGGTAAATACCCAGTTGTGGGGTTGCTAGATCACACGATACTTCCATTTTTAGTTTTTTTGAGGACCCTCCTTAGTTTTCCATAATAGGTATACTAGTTTATATTCCCACTGACTGCAGCCCTTTAGGAGAGTTACTGGTGGACCACCAGCCAGTGGCACTATCACAGTTTGGAGTAGGTTCTTATGGTGGAGTCCTTGCTCCAAATCTGCCACTGACTAGGCCGTTAGATCTGGGAGCCTTTGTTTCCATATCTGAGACATGTGGGTCTCCCAAAGTCCTTTCTGATTGTAACCAAACATTTGGTTTACAGCTCCATCTCAGGCAGCAAAAAAGTGTGAGCACTTCCTGTGGGAGAGTTCTAGGGGTGTACCAGGGCCTGAGGGGGATTTGGACCAGCTGTAAGGCTAGATACAGTATAGAAAGGATCAGGGACAGATAGAAGGGTGTCAGAGTGTCACCTAGAGCCTCACACAGGTTCCTCTAGGTGCACCTGTAATGGAGCCAATCCCCATAGTTATATGGTTTTTATTGTTAAGCTCAGCAACTCTGGATTGGGGGTGAAGAAAAATTGATAAGATCCTTCTGTGGTTGGGACATGTCCAGGCCATAGATTTAGGTACCACCTGAAATGGCCTGATTAGGGGTCCCAGGTGAGGAATCAGAATTCATCAGTGAGCCAGGATGATAAGGTATTAGGCTTCTGTGAGTGTGGGCTAGGTCCCACGAGCCTGAAAAAGTTGGGGAAGATAAGCAGGGGCCAGTGAAGTGAGGTGGGAAGATACAGCAGGCAGAGAAAGATTGAATTCTGTGGGTCAGAAGGCCAGGTTCCATAGGTTCTCAGCAAAGGTTCCATAGGCCTAGTTCAGCCCAGGAAGTGAGCAGAGTCCAGTCACTCTGACTCCAGCTGCATGGCCTTGTTTTAGGCTTGCAGAAGCTGAGTGCAGGGAGACCGTGCTCTGTAGGCCTGCTGGGAGACAATCAGAGTGGTGCCCAGGGAGAAAGGCTGCAGACAGGCCTGGCCAAACAGCTTCCTGAGTGCAGGGCAGGCAATGCAGACCCCTCTTCCTGCAGAGCAGCGAGGGCGAGCAGAGAAGGAACGTCCCATTTCTGGATGCAGTGGGAAGAAGAGGACTTTGCTTATAATGGAGCAATGCTCCAAGGATTTGTGCAAGTATATGTTTGCACACATGCATGTGTGTGAGGGGGATACAGTGGAACTGGTCTCAGGTAGGGGGAAGGGCTAGGCAGAGTACGGGTGAAAATTTGGGAGGTGTGAGGGAGGATATACCCCCATCTAATGGCTCTTACTCCCTTCCTGTGTTGAAACCCCATACTGGGCTCAAGCTATCCAGTGTTCAGTGGGCTCGGAGGAGAGTGGGAGGCAAAGAGAAGGGCAGACCCTCTGCTTCCCAGCTCCTCCACCTTTCTGTGCCCCTCATGCTGCCCTGTGCCTCACAGCCCTGAGTGGACAGGAGTGCAGGTCTCTGGCCTAGCTGGGCTGGGTGAGGACAAGGGCCAGGATGTTTGAATCTTCCCATCTCTTTTGTTCAATCTTTCTAGTGCATTTCCTGCCCAGACTCTGTGCTGTGGTTAACTGCACACATGTGCTTCTTTAGGATGTAACCTCTGTATTTAGTTGGCTCCCAGTAGCCCTTGGGGAGGGACTAAGACTCTTACCTGGGCTAATATGTGGACAGAAACATATTAAAGACAACCAAGTTTGGCACTTTTTTAAAAAATATTTTTTAGTCGTAGGCAGACACAATACTTTTATTTTTATTTTTATGTGGTGCTGAAGATCAAACCCAGTACCTCACCTGTGCTAGGTGGGTGCTCTACCACTGAGCCACAACCCTAGCCCCCAAGTTTGGCACTTCTGTTGGCTGGGGGGTCTGTGTGCCCAGAGGAGGAGGAAATAGGGTCCTGTGATGGAAAGCAGCAGGTAGGACCTGTGAATGTATAGCTCAGGTGCACCCATGTGTGTATGTGTGTGTGTGTGTTTAGGTCCTCAGGATAAGGCAGCCTCCCTGGGTGTTGGGAATTGAACCTCATACCCTCCATTGGGTATGGTTTGATATATATTTATACATTTCAAGTTAACCCCTTGATCCTCTAAGAAAAGTTTAGAACGCTAGGGTGTTGGAGTAGGGGAACTCTAGGGTATTGGAGGTGGCCACAGAAAAGGATTATGATAAACTGGGGTGATGGCACGTCAGCCTGAAGGTTTTCTGTCTTGTAACCCCTCATACCCATTACCCAAGTTTAATTGGACATTGAGCCTACATCTAGAAAAGTGCAAGCTGTAGCCCCTGACTCAGTATTTCCTTGTTTTTTCCAGGCCACTGTGGTAGTGGGTGCCTTTGCTCCCACAGTCAACCCACTCATCTGTCCTGAAGATCCCAGATGTCTTTCCCAGGCCCACTTGTAGGGCTGGCTCCCTGGAAGGAGGGAGCTTGGAGTGCTGTGAAAGGGGAAGGGTCTTGGTGCTGAATGGAGTAGAAAAGGTGGTCTTGAGGTGGCCTGACACAGGGTAGCTAGACCGGAGAGTCAGATGTGAGGCTTCATGGCACCTGGGTTCTGTGGGAGTAAGGTGAAGATGAAGATGGATGGGTGTCTAAGCCTGTTTATTTATTGCTGACTCTACCAGTAAACGTCCTGGTCAGATTTTATTAAGAAGATTGGCTGTCTTTCTGCTATGGTTTTAATGTGTCCCCTCAAAATCCATTTTTTGGAAACCCAAGTTCATATGTCAATGGCATTTAGAGGTGGTGCCTTTGGGAGGTAATTAAGAGTAGCTGAGCCCATGAGAGTAGGGCTTCCATGATGGCATTAGTGGCATTATAAGAAGAGGAAGAGACCTGGGCTGGTACACTTGGCCTGTGCCAGGTGATGCCCTCTGCCAAGTTGTGATGCTGCAAGGAGGGCCTCATTGGGTATTGGCCAGATACTGACAGGGCACTGGTGCCGTGCTCTTAGACTTCTTGCCCTCCAGGGCTATGAGCTAAATAATGCCTACTCTATAAATTACTGTCTGTGACGTCAGTCATTGCAACAGAAAACAGACTCAGACACCTTCCTTTGATGATCCTCTAGGTTGATCACACAGTGGGGTGCACATCTGTTGACAGAATTGAGGGAGAGGCTGGGATTAGGATGAACATTGAGGAAAGGAGTGACCATGATCCAAGGTTTGGAATGAAGGTCACAAGCTACAGGTATTTTTTTATGCTTCCTTACATGGAGGGCTGGGATACTGGTTGGAGGTAGGTAGAGGAACCCAAAGGAGCTGTACAGGGCTGGGCGCTTTTTGTGTCTAGGGTGGTTGTACTCAAGTTTAGAGTTTCTCTTTCTTTAACCACTGAGGGCTAAAAGATGCTGTCCCCTACGCAGGAAGTATTCCTATGAGTAGAGGACTCCCTTTGCTAATCATTTAATCAGCAACTTTCAATGTTTTGTAAATGCTATCTGCTCCAGAGAGGTTCATTTGTCTACATGTATATGGTTTGGAAGAGGCAAGGCTGGGATTTGAATCCAAGTATGTGTCTCAACCACCTTATGTGACAAAGTGATGATCAAGATTCTGTTACCTCAGTTCTTTCCTGGAGTTCTGTCTTGGTCTGATTTCTCCTGAAAGCAGAGTCTGAGTTAAGGATTTGGGGATAGGAGATTCAGGGAGCACAAGCAAGGCAGAGAGTGGTGACAGTGAGTCCAGGTAGCAGGGAGAGCCACTGTGGGGGTGACTCAGAGGGAGCCACTGCATGCAACAAAGCTCAGTCCTCAAAGACTCTCCTAAGAGGCCTACAGGATGCCTCTCAGAAGTGAAGTGCCCACCCTAAGCGTGGGAGGGAGAGCATTTATCCATGGGTCCTCTCCTTCCATCCATCAAGGGTTGCCTTGGGGGTTATCAGATCCTCCTATTTACAACCAAAGTGGAAGATGCTGTCCACAGTGCAATAATCTCAAGGCCCTCGGGAAACACCCACCCCAGCCAAATCAGGATGAGGGCAGGAGGCTGTGAGCCAGGACACTAAATGCGTCTGCTGCAAGCTCTAGGAAGTAACAAACAGTGCACAGTCTCAAATATATTTAAGGGACAAAACACTCAACCCATTGCTCTTGTGAGGCTCCAGGGAGAAAGAAAATCTCTCCTCTGCACAAAGTAACAATTAGTCTACTTCTCTCAAGGGATAGTTTTCAGAGATTTTCCGGAGGCTTTCAAGCTACCTGATCTTAAATCTCCCATTAATGGTTTGAGCAGTCCCCATGGCTGTCCCTTGGGGTTATCAGAAGAAATCAGAGGATAAAAAGGAAGAGAAGTCAGGAAAGGAGGATTAGAAAGAAAACCCTTAATTAATTAATTGCACATTAAAAG
>PVHX01022065.1:0-28436 GCA_004024805.1 Geosciurus inauris | reverse complement strand
GGCTTGCAGACAGCTACATAGCGGTCAAAGGCCATGGCCAGCAGCAGCCCTGTCTCCACAGCTGTGGCTGCATGGACAAAATACATCTGGGTGAAGCAGGCACTAAAGCTGATGGAGCTGTGTCCTGAAGAGAAGATGCTCACCATCTTGGGGACCACAGAGGAGGCCATGACGATGTCCACAGCAGCCAGAACACACAAGAAGCAAAACATGGGCTCTTGTAGAGTGGTATCCATGCAAATTACTGTCATGATGAGGCTGTTTCCTAACAGGGCTATGGTGTACATGGCACTCAGTGAGATAGCCAGCCAAAGATATGAAGACTGCAAGCCTGGAATGCCCACAAGGAAGAAGGTGGGCATTGTGAGGTTGTAGGGTGGTCCCAGCATCACAGGTAAGACTGCTTTCCTGTTAATATATAAAGTGGTACAAGAAAGGATATAGTCCTGTAAAATTTGTACCTGTGTGTGGTGTTGATAAACTGTGTGGGTACTGTCAGCTAGGTGGAAATCTCAGGGTCAGAAAACTGACATACGATAATGTCATCCTATCCCACCTTCCATCCACCTCAAGGTTCTTCCCCTACTAATTTCTATTCATTATTCAAAGTGAGCTTTTAGGATACTACCCTTGAGAAATTATGCCTGGTTTCTCTCCATTCCATGTTCAGGTGAATTTAGGTACATTTCTTCTGGGCTTGCATGAAGTCTTACATGCTGACCTGAGTGACCTAAACTGACAATTCCAATAATGTACCTATGCTTATTGTACGCATACAAGTGTGTAGCTCTCGCTGGTTGCCTTATGCCAAGTATGTAACCCTGAGATGTGGTACAAAATAAGAATATACATATACTCATAGTTTATAATTTCCACAGAATTAATAAATCTGAGAAGTTTGTCTTTCATCTCTTATGCTTAGCTACTAGTAGTTAAATGAAATGATCAACTTAATATCAAATGTCACATTTTATGCCCTTGGTTTAGAATCAAGGCAAAACCTCAAATTATTGTTGTGATTAAAGAAATTCATTAATGTGATCAGGCAGAATAAAATCCTTAGAGAAAAACATGAGTTTCCACAGGAGATAATAAAATGTCTGGAAATATTTATAGCCCCTATCTTCTCTAAGTTGAGCTTTGTATATATTCAAACTAGGTTCAATTAATAGATTAAAAAAAAAACTCATAGATGAATGCTCCCATAACTTTTCTGATTCTTCAATAGAATTAGCTCACGGTTCACAATGAACTGCCAAGACATTCTGGACAACAAGATGCTTTGTGCTTTAGAAAGGAAGGCAATGCTTATAGCATCACAATTGACAATAGCTAAGCTATGGAACCAACCTAGGTATCCTTCAACAGATGAATGGATACAGAAAATGTATACATGAATGAATACTGGTAAATGGATGGAACTGCTAAGTGAAATAAGTCAGTCCCAAAAATCCAAAGGTAGAATGTTTTCTCTGATATGTGGAAGCTAATCCAAAATATTGTGGAGGGATAGGAAAAATATTAGAGGAGTAGACAAAAGGGAATGAAGGAAAGATAGAAGGTATGGTATAGGGAAAGAGTGGAATGAATCTGGCCCAACTTTCCTACGTACATATATGAATATACCACAGCAAATCCCATCATCATGTACATCCACAAGACACTAATTAAAAAACTAATATCAGAAAGATCAGTAAAATAGAAGGAAAAGAACAGCAGGTAGGAGGAAGGGAAGGGGAGGGGAAGTGCTGGGAATTGAATTAAATCATATTGCATGATTTTATAATTATGTCAAAATAAATTCTATTGTCTATATGTAACTAAAAAGAACCAATACAAATAAAACACCCAAAAAAAGTAAAGCATGTTTTAAAGAACATGCTAGGTGCTAGTACCATAAGAATTTATAATTTGAGTGTATTTCTCTATGTATAATGTAGATCAATAATCCATGCAAGACAGTTGGTATAATTTAAATGAGAAAATACTTCATTATAACAGAGCAAGTATGTAGTCAATTTGAGACTACATACTGGTAGTCTCTACCAGACTACAGACTGGTAGTTCAGGTCTAACAGTGACTCACAGGTATACATACAACCCCACCTCAAAAGCAAAGAAAACAACTATGGATACTTACCCAAAAGTATTATGGCTTCTCTAGGCCAGATTTGATAAGACAAAGAGACCTACTATGTTGCACAGCCAGAAGCTGACCACCAACACTTGATAACTTTAGTTCATTGTGTCTCTGCCTTACATCTGCCTCATTCAGGTGTTGCCATGCCATGTCAGGTGTGATGACCTGGTGGGGTAAACCTGAAATAAGGGTCAGCACAAACTACCATTTGTTTCCTGTGTAAAATCCCTCTAGTTATTTTCCACTTAGCTTTATTGGACTCCATGAATTCACATGGTGTTTGAACATGTGCACTTACAACTCTCTGAAAGCAATCCTTCCAAGGGCCCTTCTTCACTCAGTATCACTCCATCCTGGAAGACATGGGCTGATCTTCTAGGAACCCTTACTACCTCTTAGAATGCAGCATAAAAACCCTTTACATCTCTAATGGCCCACTCATAATGCACTGCTGAACTGACATCGTTCTTGAAGGAATGATAGAGGCAGGAAAAGAGAAGGAATTAAAGCATTCTTTCTAGAGTCATAGTCCTCAGACTGAAAACCCTACTCTGCCACTGGCTAACCATTTTCCCTGGTCAAATTACATAAATAATCCAAATCTTAAGTTGTCCCTTGGTAAATTGGAGAGAATAGTCTCTCCAAAGAGATGTTTTGAGATTTAAAGGAGATGCTATGTAAAAATGCTTGGTACATAGGCGTTCAATAGATGGTAGCTAATAAAGCTGATACTATTTTCCCTGCATAATCTTATAGGTTCAGATCACTCCAAATAGAATAAATAAGTGTGACTCATGGTCAAATTAAAAAAAAAAACATGCAAACCAAGTCGGCCTGCATTAGCTGAAGCTTTTCTCTTACTCTCCCATGATCTACCACTGAGGTTCTCACCCCTGAGTGGCTATATACAATAAGGTTCTTACAATCTAATAATGTGGAACTCATTCTGTTCCTTTATTAGGACATTACTCAAGTTTATTGTATTTGTTTTGTTTGCTTTTTTTCATTGTTACTTTAGTGAAAATGTTCTACATTTATCTACAACCCATCTCTAATAATAAAGTCTGAGTAGTTAACACCTTTATTGCCATATAACAAAATTGCTAAAATGAAATAATTAAAAAGGTAAAGTGGAAGTGGATATGATAGACATCCTTGATCCAGGCTAAATTGCTACTATAACTATTTCTCCTGGCTGGGAGTATGGTTCTATGGTAGAATGTTCACCTAACATATGAGGCCCTGGGTTCAATCTCCCGTTCCAAAAAAAGAATAAGATGAAATAAAAACTTTTTCCTATGGCTCTCAGATCATTCCACTTCCTATGAAAATGTACACATGATTTGGTCCCAGACTTGGATTTGAGATCCTAAGTGTGGACCAGACCAGTTGTATTTTTAAACTCCCTCTCAAGCCCTCATTGCCATAATATTGCATCTCCCAAGACCTCAGCCTAGTGGGTCAGCACACCAATCGTTTTGACTCAACAATAGTCATATAATCCAAGAACTGTTTCCAGGCAAGCTTCAATGAAGGAGGTTTATTTTCCAAGGCTCAGGACTAGCCTGAATTTAACTATCACTTCTTGTGTTCTTCCCTCAGTGAAGGGTTTCCAGGTGGAGAAACTGTGACAATCATATCCTTACCCTTGGATTGTGTCTCTACTTAATCCTTTCTACACTCTCTTCAGGGGACTGGCCCCTCCCTGAATAGTGGGATAGATCAGATGGAATTCTGGGCTCACATTCTCATCTGCTACAGGAGACATTTTCTCTGTTATCCAGACACTAGACAAACATTCCCCTAAATCTGCATCCCAACTATGTGGCATACATTTGCCCCTTGCATTTGCCTCCTGAAGAGTTGATCAGTGACAACTCCACACCCACGTGCCCTCAGCATCCTTGTGGGGAGTCCTCCTGAGCTCCCTAAAAACACAAATGTCTGAACTGATTGCATACTGTGGTCTTCATTGAAACGACTAAACAACCACTAAAAGAAAAGGCCTATGCATAAGAAATGATATATAATGAGACAGACTCAATGAAATAGTGGTCACTGTATCACAAATCATATGAGACTTGCTGTGTGTAACCATAGGGTAAGATGTGTTCAGTGATAAATCAGGAGAAGACAAGGGAAAGCTTATATAAAGTAGAATGGTAAAAGTGGGAAAAATGTCTGGGTATCCCTAAGACTGCTGCATGTGGCCTGCATGACACAAATTTAGAGCTGAGCCTCACTTCCTGAACAGCTGAAGAGCAGGATTCAGAATGCCTACTCCTCCATTCACCTTTGATCTAAGACATCCCCCTCCCTAGCTGCCCTGTATAGACATTTTTCTTCTGATGGTAGCCTCAGTTTATTCCCTTCCCCATCCTTCCTCTCTCCAGCCCCAGAAACTTCTAACTGGGCATATCTTTCATGATCTTCATAGGGTTTTTTCCTTCTTTTACTTTTCCTCTTAACTCTGCCAGAGTTCTCCAGATGATATTACTCTTTTCAGAGAAAAGGACATTGGTTTTGGTCAGGTTCCTCTTTTTAGAAGTTTTATTGCATGCAATATATTACCACTGAAAATTTACTTGCTAAGATCAACAATGATCTCCACAAAGATGTGTTACCTACCCACTGACTTCTTTTAGCATCACTGAGTGCTCCCTTATATTTTGGTTAGTTCTTTGATTGAAGTATGACATATATACTGTAAGATGCAGAAGTTGAAGATAAACAGAATAAGTTTTATAATGTGGACTGGGTATAGTGGCATAAACCTATAATCCCAGCAACTCAGGAGGCTGAAGCAGGAGGATCACAAGTTTAAAGCCAGCCTCAACAATTTAACAAGACCCTGTCTCTAAATAAAAAAATAAAAGGGCTTGGGATGTGGCTTAGTAGTTAAGCAGCACTGGGTTCAACCCCTGGTACCAAAATAAACAAAATAATTTTTAAAAACTTTATAATGTGAACAGATGAACACACCCAAATAGCCACTACCCAGGTCAGGATTCAGACACAATGCTTCCTGGTTGAGGTTACTCTTTCTAGAAAGCTCTGGCCAACCTCTGCTAAGTCATATTTCTAGCCTAGCTCCCACCTGTACCTTCAATCATGCAGAGATACTCACATGCAGACCCAGAGGATCAATCATTATAACTAACTTAGATAAGTCACTTAACGTGAGTAACCAAATCACAGAATGTATGAGGTTTTCATTCCTATTTAAAGGATGAGAATTCATAATTCAAAAATTTCTTAGAGGTAAAATTACATAACGCATTTGAAAGGAGCCTTTCTTTTTATGATAACCCAGTGTACTCACCAGAGTGCCTCTCCTCTCCAACTAAACATGCTCCCCAGTCAGCCTAACTTTCATTGCTTTTCTCAAAATTCTTCTTGATCCCTGAAAGTTGTTTCTCCACCATCCCAATTTTGGACTTACCCCATATTCTCTGTTTTCAACCAAAATTGTCCTATATTCCTGTTTCCTATCCCACCTCCTCCATCTTCCCATCATTTCCAGAAGAATCTCTTACTATCAGCAGTATACTGGAGAGTGGTCAATAGTTGTGTTGCGGACATGAATCCTCATTTCCAGGGTGACCCTGGCCTTGAGATTTCATCAACCCAATCCTTGGATCCCCTGATTAGAGAAAGCTCCAGAGATGTGGATATCCAACTATCTCTGATGACCTATGCCAGAGAGTCCACATTTCTTTCACCCAATAGGAGATTTATACAGGACCCTTACAGAGGAGCAGTAAAAACCCAGGAGATCAAAGACAACAATGTTTAGACATGGTAACTATTATCCTTTTCAAAGACCTCCCATTGAGAGCCTTCTTTTCCTATTAGATACTTTATCATCTGTCCTTTTCCCAGGACACCCATCTTCCCTTGGCTTCTTCCCCGCAACCAAACTGTGTAACTCCTCCAGAGACTAGTTTTTCCTCTTTGCTCTGCCTCTGGAGATTTGCAGAATGCAGGAGGGGTTAGATTGTTGGTGTCTAAAAAGTCTTTGTTTCTTCAAGTCCTCAGAGGATACCTAACCGTTAGACTTAGTGTGTTGAGTTTTCTACAAGGAGTTTCCCAGAGGGAAAACAAAAGGTCCAAGATTGATTAGATTTATGAAAGCCCACCATATGCCAGGAAGCTCTTCAGATGCCTTCCAAAAGTTTTCTCATTCAATTTTCACAACCCTCTGATATAGCAGTCAATATCTAACAAATATAGGAACATGGAAGTTCATTATAGCTAATAAGATTCAAATTCTATCAATTATAATGAATTTCAGTCATAACGCATTTCACTGTTTTGTATAACTCACATACTTAATTGCTACTATAAAAATTAGTATGCCAGTAAATAGGTCTAGGAGCACCTCATATCAATTGTCTGGATATATATCCTGAAGTAAGCTGCATCATATGAAAGTTTCTTTTTAATTTTCTTGAGGAATATTCTTTATCAGTGGTTCATAATTTTACACCTACAGCTCAACAGTTCACAAGGATTTTAGTTTCTCCACATCCTGGCCAACAGTATTATTCTGTTTTGATATTGATAGTTGTCACCCTAATGGATATCAAAACTATTGTTTTGATTTTCACTTCTCTATTATCAGTGATTAAAGCTTATTTGCATATGTTAGTTGGTCATTTGCATGCCACCTTTAAAGAAGTGTAAAGTTCTTTGTCCAAACTTTAATTGGTATTAGATTTTTGTTGAGTTGTAGAAGTACTTTATTTACTGGATAGGAGATCCTTATATAGGATCAGGAGATATTTTCTTCCATTCTGTAAGTGGCCTTTACTCTGTTGTGTCCTTTGTTACACAAAATGACTTACACTTGATTCAGTGCCATTTGTCTATTTTTCTTTATGTTGCCTGTGCTTGTGTTATATCTAAGAAATCTTTGAGATTTTGAATCCCTCTACATTTTCTTCTAGCTTTACAATTTGTCTTCCAATTAAGTCTTTAAATTTTTTAGTTTATTTTTGCTTCTTATGTAAAAGGATCTCATTTCATTCTTTTGCATGTGGATATCCAGTTTTCCAGACACCATTGGAGAGACTGTTTGCCCACTGAGTGGTTTCTGTGCCCTGTCAAAAGATTTATTGATCATGTGATGGGAATTTATTTCTGAATTCCCTATCTTATCCAATCACCTATTCTGTCTTTATACCAGTACCACACTGATTTTAATATTTGATAAACTGACAGATAACATTGTATGTTTTCCTCATGTACAATATTTTGAAATATATAGCCATTGTTGAAAAGTTATATCTAGCTAATTAACATCTCATTTATTACCTCTCATTATTTTGGTTGTAAGAGCATTTAACATCCATTCTCTTTATATTTTTAATAATATCTCATCATTAACTTTTACCATGTTGATATACAGATCTCAGAAAATTTCTTTCTTTCAAGAATCCATGGGGATCCATGCAGAGTCCAGGCAGGCCCAGGAAAGGCCCCAGGAGCAGCACAGAGCCGTAGCCCAGGCCCAGGACCACCCCACCAAACCTCGAGGAGCCCAGGCCCAGGCCTAAGCACAGCACAGTTCCCACAGCACTGAGGACCACACCCACACACCACAGTGCTGCATCTCCAAACAGACCACCCAAAGCCATTGCTCAGTCAGCCCCATCTCTAAAGGTGGTCACTGCCATCTTGGGACAACTCTAGTGCCATCTCAGGTTATCCCTGCTGCTGCCACCATCATCTTTAGTTGCTGCAGCTTCTATTTTGGGACACCAACAAGTGCCTGGAAGCCCAACATCAAGCTACTTGCAGGTTTGACGCTACCCTGGCACCAAGTATAGATGTGGCCACTTCCATCCAGGGACAACTAGGACATGGAACACCATCACCAAGGTCCCTGCAGGCTTGGTTACACCAGAGGTATCCCTGTTGGGTGTGCTAATAGCAACAATCTTGTTACAGAGGCCAGAGAGTGCCTTGCATGGGGTTGCCTTTTTCCCCCCTCCTTTCTCCTGTTAACAGCCAATTTCTTTTGATTCATCTTTCACTCTTCCTGTGATCTAATACCTCTGTATTCTTACCTCCTACCTCATAAACATCACAACCTATGCCCCCATACCCATTTCTCTCTATTAGACCCTGTAGATCCTTTTGCAAACCTACTGTTTATGTTGCAGATAATTGAACACATCATTCCCGTTTATTGTGGCAAACTGTAATCATCTAAATAGGAACTGTGATCATCTAAATAGTAAAGGCTATATATCATTTGAATTGGGTGCTGTGAATATTGATAGCTCCCTAAAAGGTGAGACATTGATAAACTTCAGGGATACTCTAAGATTATAGGGTAGAAACTGATACCTTGAATCCACACTGCTAGAAGAGAAGATACACCGAAGACATGAAAAAAGAGAAAGTGCCCTAAAACAAACCAAGATGATACAATAATAGAAGCCATTCACAGCACAGTAGATGAAGTGTCAGAGGAGTTCAGAATGTACACAATTAAAATGATCTGCAAATCTAACAATGACATAAGATAATTGCAGGCAACAACTGATCACTCCAACAAAGATAAGAGCAAATATAGGAAGCAAAAATTACTCCAAGAAAGAAATACAGTTTAAAAAAAAATCCAAACAAAAATGCTTGAGATGAAGGAAACAATAAACCAAATTTAAAAACTCAGTAGAAAGCATCACTAACAGACTAGATCACTTGAAAGATAGAACCTCAGATAAAGGTGACAAAACATGCACTCTTGAAAATAAAGTTGACCACACAGTGTAGATGGTAAGAAACCATGAACAGAACATCCAAGAATTATGGGATAACATAAAAGACCAAATCTAAGATTTATCAGGATAGTGGAAGGCACAGAGATGCAAACCAAAGGAATATACAATTTCTTCACTCATATTATATCAGAAAATTTCCTAAACATGAAGATTGAATTGGAAAATCAAATGCAAGAGGTTTACAGGACACCAAGTGTACAAAATTACCACAGATAAACACCAAGTCACATTATAATGAAAATGCCTACCATATACAATAAGAATAGAATTTTTAAAAGACACAAGAGAAAAGTTTCAGATTATACAGTGGAAAACCAATTAGGATCTCAGCAGATTTCCCAAACCAGACGCTCAAATCTAGGAGATCCTGGAACAACATACTAAACTCTGAAAGAAAGGATGTCAACCAAGAATCCTATATCCATCAAAATTAAGCTTCAGGTTTAATAATGAAATAAAGACACTTCATGATAAACAAAAGTTAAAAGAATTTATAGCAAGAAAGCCTTCACTACAGAGCATTCTCCGCAAAATATTCCATGAGGAAATGAAAAACAATGAAAATCAGCAAGAGGAACTACACTAAAGGAAAGGCCAATCAAAGAAGAAACCAAGGCAAGTTAAAAACCAGAAAGAAACCAAAGTGACTGGGAACACAAATCATATTTCAATAATAATCCTGAATGTGAATGGTCTAAACTCAACAGACAGACTGACAGATTGGGTTTTAAAAAAGGCTCAACAATATGCTGTCTCAAGAGGCTCATCTCGTAGTAAAAGATAGCCACAGACTGAAAGTGAAGGGTGGGGAAAAAAATGTATCACTCTCACGGACTGCATAAACAAGCAGGGATTTTCATCCTCATATCAGGTAAAGTTGACTTCAAACCAAAGTTAGTCAGAAGGGGTAAAGAAGGACATTTTATACTTCTTAAGGGAATAATACATCAACAAGACATAACAATCATAAATATGTATGCCCCAAACAATGGAGCATCTACATATAAACAAACCCTTCTCAATTTCAAGAATCAAATAGACAACACCACAATAATACTTGGTGACTTCAACAGAGCTCTCTCACCACTGGATAGGTCTTCCACACAAAAACTAAACAAAGAAACCATAGAACTCAATAAAACAATCCATAATTTAGACTGAACATACATATGTAGAACATTCCATCCATCAATGAGCAAATGCACTTTTCTCAGCAGCACATGGATCCTTCACCAAAACAGACCATATGTTATGCCACAAAGGAACTCTTAGCAAATACAAAATAGAGATAGTATCCTGCATTCTATCAGACCAGAAAGTAATAGAAATCAATGATAAAATAAATAGAAGCTACTCCAACACCTGGAGACTAAATACACTATTGAATGATGCATGGATAGCAGAAAACATCAGGGAGGAGATAAAAATTCTTAGAGGTAAGTGAGAATTTCAATACAACATATCAAAATCTCTGGGACACCATAGGCAATGCTAAAAAGAAAGTTCATTGCATTGAGCTCATTCATTAAAAGAGGAAAAATTCAACAAATAAATGACATGACATCTCAAAGGTTTAGAAAAAGAGGAACAAACCAACACCAAAAGCAGAAGACAGGAAATAATTAAAATCAGGGCTGAAATCAATTGAAACAAAAGAAACTGAAAAATGACAAAAAAAATCTAGTTCTTTGAAAAAATAAACCCTTAGACACTAATGAAAAAGAAATCTCAAATTACTAAAATTGTGATGAAAAAGGAAATATCACAACAGATACCACTGAAATACAGAATTAAACTATTTTGAGAATTTATACTCCAATAAAATAGGAAGTATTGAAGACACTGACAAATTTCTAGAGAAATATGAGCTGCCCAAACTGAATTGGGAGGACATACACAATTTAAAACAGATCAATTTTGAACAAAAATTGACACCATCAAAAGCCTAACAACCAAGAAAAGCCCAGGACCAGACGAATTCTCAGCTGAATTCTACAAGACCTACAAAGAAAAATTAATACCAATATTCCTCAAATTATTCCATAAAATAGAAGAGGAGAGAACCTTGCCAAACTCATTCTATGAGCCTAGTATCACCCTGATACCTAAGCCAGACAGACACATCAAGGAAAGAAAACTTCAGACCAATATCCCTGATGAACACAGATGCAAGAATTCAAGAAGATTCTGGCAAATTGCATACAAAAACATACTAAAAAGATAGTGCACCATAATCAAATGGGGTTCATCCCAGGGATGCAAGGTTGGTTCAACATATGGAAATCAATAAACATAACTCATCACATCAATAGACTTAAAGATAAAAATCATGATCAATAGATGCAGAGAAGTATTTGATAAAATACAACACCCTTTCATGATGAGAAGACTAGAAAAACAAGGGATAGTAGGAACATACCTCAAAATTGTAAAAGCCATCTATGCTAAGCCCAAGGCCAACATTATTCTAAAAGGAGAAAAATTGAAGGCATTCCCTCTAAGAACTGGAAGAACACAGGGATGCCCTCTCTCACCACTCCTATTCAACATAGTCCTTGAAACTCTAGCCAGAGCTATTAGACAAAAGAAATTAAAGGGATATTAATAGGAAAAGAAGAACTGAAACTATCACTATTTGCTGACAACATGATTCTATACTTAGAGGATCCAAAAAATTCCACCAGAAAACTTTCAGAATAAGTGAATTCAGCAAAGTAGCAGGATTTAAAATCTACACCCATAAATCAAACGCACTTCTATACATCAGTGAACTTTCAGAAAGAAAAATTAGGAAGACTAGCTCATTCACAGTAGCCTCAAAAAACAAAAACACTTGGGAATCAATCTAACAAAAGAGGTGGAAGACCTATACAATGAAAACTACAGAAAACTAAAGAAACATTGAAGAAGACCTTAGAAGATGAAAAGATCTCTCATGTTCTTGGATGGAAGAATTAATATTGTCAAAATAGCACTAATACCAAAAGCATTATATAGATTCAATGCAATTCCAATCAAAATCCCAACATTTCTCATAAAAATACAAAAAGCAATCATGAAACTCATTTGGAAAAGTAAGAAACCCATAATAGCCAAAGCAATATTTAACCAGTAGAGTGAAGAGGCATCACAATACCAGACCTTAAACTACACTATGGAGCTATAGTAACAAAAATGTCATGGTGTTGATACCAAAATAGATAAGACCAATGCCGCAGTATAGAAGACACAGAGACAAACCCACACACGTAACTGTCTAGTACAGTTATCTTGTACTAGACATAGGTGCCAAAAACATACATTGGAGAAAAGAGCCTCTTCCACGAGTGGTGCTGGGAAAACTGGAAATTCATCTGCAGCAAAATGAAACTAAATTACTATCTCTCACCATGCACAAAATTCAACTCAAAGTGGATCAAGGACCTAGGAATTAGATCAGAGACCTTGTGCCTAATAGAAGAAAAAGTAGGTCCAAATACTCATCATGTCAGATTAGGAGTCTGGTTAAGGAAGTCAGGATCTAAAGTGCAAAAAATAAAATAAAGAATAAGTGGGATGAATTCAAACTAAAATGCTTCTTCTCAGCAAACATTCAATAACATGAAGAGGATGCCCACAAAGTGGGAATCATCCTTACTGCACACACAGATATAGCACTAATCTCCAGGATATATTAAACAAACTCAAAAATTAACACCAAAAAAAAACCCAATCAATAAATAGGCTAAGGAACTGAACAGACTTCTCAGAAGATATACAATCAATCAACAAATATATTTTAAAAAATGTTCAACTTCTCTAGTAATTAGAGAAATGCAAATGAAAACTACTAAGATTTCATCTCACTCCAGTCAATGGCAATTAAAAATACATGCAATAGCTGAGCACAGTGGCACATGCCTGTAATACCAGCACTTTGGAGCCTGAGACAGGAGAATCGTGAGTTTAAAGCCAGCCTCAACAATGGCGAAGCACTAAGCAATTCTATGAGAACTTGTCTCTTAAAAAAAAAAAAAAAAAAAACACAAAATAGAGCTGGAGATGTGGCTCAGTGGTCGAGTACCCCTGAGTTCAATACCTGGTACTCCCCATCCCCCAAAAAAGTACAAGCAATAAGTGTTGGCAAGGATGTAGGGGAAAAGGTACACTCATACATTGGTTGCACCAATTTGCAGTGATACCAGCAATCTGGTAAGCAGTATGGAGATTCCTTAGAAAACTTGGAATGAAACAACCATTTGCTATCCTACTCCATTGTCTATATCCAAAAGGACTTAAAAATCAGCATACTATAGTGACACAGCCACATCAATGTTCATAGCAGCTCGATTCACAATAGCTAAATTGTGGAACCATTCTAGATGCCCTTCAATAGATGGATAAAAGAACTGTGGTACATATACACAATGGAATATTACTCAGCATTAAAACAGAACAAAAATTATGGCATTTGCAGGTAAATGTATGGAGTTAGAAAATATGCTAAGTGAAATAAGCCAATCCCAAAAAACCAAAGGCTGAATGTTCTCTCTGATAAGTAGATGCTGATCCATAATGGCAGGGGGGGATGGAGGAACTTTGATTAAGCAAAGTGGAGGGAGGAGGGAAGGGGCATGGGGGCAGAAAAGATGGTGGAATGAGATGAATGAACATCATTACCCTTGATATATGTATGACTGCACATGTGGTACAACCCTACATCATGTACAACCAGAGAAATGAAAAGTTGTGTCCCCTTTGTGTACAATGAATCAGAATGCATTCTGCCATCATGTATAACTAGTTAGAATAAAAACTAATCTAAAAAATAAGTGAATCAAGAAGGAAAAGAAGAATCCTTGGACCATTTTCCCATCTCTCCTCCCTCCTAGCAACCCCAGCCTCTCTTTAACACCATTATAACTCCTCATTCTGTAAAATCAACTCTTTCCATTCAATGAGTGAGATCATGTGGTATTTGCTTTTCTGTGTCTAGCTTATTTCATTTAACTCAATGTCCTCCAGGCCCATCTATGTTGGCACAAGTGGCAGGATTTTATTGTTGATGGCTGAATATTGTTTATTTTCTCTTTCCTTCCATTTTTATTTGCATTCTTTCCACTTGCTCAAAACAATGTCTGCTTATTGATATCAAAACATATCTTTTCATTGCTCAAAACATAAAATATGTAAAGCAATGAGAAGATATTAAGTCTTAGATAAAACTTAAATATATTCATTGCTCAATCTTTAAGAATTTTCCATTTTATCTTCTGGTTGGATCAAACTGAATCTGATATGAATCTCTAGGAAAAAAACAGGTAAAATATTATGCCTGTAGTGTTTATTTTTCTGTATCAATGATTTTAAAAGACAGCTCAGCTGGATATAAAATTTTAAGTTCAGATACATTCCAAAATGGCTGAATAATATGTCCAGTTCTTACCTCCCCTCCTCTGAAAACCAAAGAAAGAGATGAGCTGAATTTTAACTTGAGTGACAAGTGAGAGCACTACAACTCAGCAAGAGAAAGACTGGAACACTGCACTGTTCATACACTGGATGCAGTGGCCTAGAATGAAGAACAAAGCACACTAGGAAGAGATTCCTCTTTGCCAGGGAAACAGTAGAAGGGAGAGTCCATCAGAAACTCTACGAGCATGATTATCAGCATTCCCAGCTACTAGAAAATTTCATAGACATCGCAGGCTTACAGCCCAATTAGGAGAGCTAACTAGAATCTTTACAGTAGCTTTGCTTTGGAAAAGAAACTCACATTGTCTCTCCCAACCCCCCAGAAGTCTGGATGCTATAGCTTAGCACCATCTTGTGGAGAGAGCTATTTTCCAAATTTATACTGCCCTAGTGGTCAGATGCATCTGCATGTAGCCTGACCTGGACCCCCAATAGGTATTCCAGACTAGCACAAGGAGCTATAGCCTCACTACCCAACTTGACCAAGAAAAGCAAAAGAAATTGTGACCCCAGCATCCATGCCATGCAGTGTCCTGCACAACAAGGGACAGTTGGTTCATCTACAGAGGTAGGAGCAGGGTGACACTCATAAGACCAAAGAGACCAAGATGCTTATCCTTTAGAACCTGGGACACAATCATCTACTGAAGGGCTTAGTCATTAAACGCCTTCCAGGGGATTGAGAGGCAGTAAGGAGGGGAGGGTATAGGGAAGTACTGAGAATGAAACCTACCAAGTTATGCAATGTCCATATAAAAATATACTACAATGAATACTGATTTATGTATAATTATGATACACTAGTTAAAATAATATAAGAATAGTGGGGGATCAGTAGAGTAGAACAAGTGGATCAGTGGGAGGGAGGAGGGGAGGAAAAAGCAAGGTACAGGAAAATAAAACTGATCAAATTATATGCATGCACAAATATGACTCCAACTATTATCATAATACACCAATTCTTTCTGAAAAAAGAAAAAGCAGCACACATACTCAATGAGCTATTGTGTAGTCATAAAAAGAATGATATTCCAACTTTGGAGTCAAATGGATGTAACTAGAGATTATATTAAGTGAAATAAGTCAGTGACAAGAAGCCAAGCACCACATGTTCTCCCTCATATGTAGGTATTCTAAAAAGTCGATCTGAGGGCTGGGATTGTGGCTCAGTGGTAGAGTGCTTGCCTCACATGCGCGAGGCACTGAGTTCGATCCTCAGCACTACATAAAAATAAAAGATATTGAGTCCATCTACAACAAAAAAAAAATATTTAAGAAAAAGTTTATCTGAGTGTAGAATTGTTAATATTAGAGAGTGAGAAGAGTGGGGGATGGAGGATGGAAGGAGGCTAGATAAAGGAGACTAACAGTTGATAGAAGTAAAAAGTTCTAGTATTCTAGAGCACAGTGGGATGACTAGTTCATAAAACTTATTATATAATTTATGAATAACTAGGAGAGGAGCTTAAAGTCTCCAAGCACAAAATATGATGAATATATCAATTATCTGATTTCATCACTACACATTGTATATATGGACTGAAATATCCCACTGCACTTTATAAATTATATATGAAAAAATTTAAAAGTTTTAGGAGATGGAAATGCTAAATGTCCTGAGTTGATCATTACACATTGTACAAATAAAATGAATTATCAAACTATATCTGATAAGCGTGTACAGTTCAAATAATAAATTTTAAAATAAACCACTGACAAAACTATTTTTAGTTAATACTCTATTCTTGAGTGGGTGTTTTGTTAGAAATGTTGCTCCACTGTTATTGGCTTACATGTTGCTGGCAAGACAGGCAATTCAAACCTGCTTTTGTTTTCCTTGCAAATGACTTTTCAGGTTTTTCAGTTTTTTTTTTTTGTTCTTGTTGTGTATTTGTCTGAAGGCCAAATGCATATTTTTCTTTTAAATATTTGACTCACCAATATTAGTCTCAGATGACAATTTCAGGTAAATTTTTTCAGGTGAGTAGTGGGTCCTTTTTAAAACATGCTAAAAATCACCTCTACTTCCCTTCATTTTAAAATGTTCTTCAGGGATTTCAGGGACATAAAAATCTGATGTATATTTATAAGAATTCTTTGTCTATTATTTCCTCTGATTCCTGTCACCTCTTTATTTTCCAGTCTAGTTGTTTCTAATAGTCTGTCTTCAATGTTCCTTATAAAATTTTAAGTTTAATTACCCTCTTACCAAAATATAGTTCATCATATAATTCCTTAATATCATTTGTCTCCTTTAAAATTACATTTCCAAGTTTGATCAGTTATTTTGTGGTGCTGGAAATTGAACCTAGGGCCTTGTGCATGAGAGGCAAGTACTCTACCAATTGAGCTATATCCCCAGCTCAATTTTTATAACTCCTGCTTTTATTTTTTTTTTAATTTTAATTTTTATTTATTTTTCTCAAAAGTTGCATTTAAATACATGTTATCAAACATAACAGAAAAAAACAAATTTTCAGAAGCTGTACACACTATTCACTGAAAATATTTGTTGAGGCAAATAGAAAAAAAAA
Source organism: Geosciurus inauris (assembly GCA_004024805.1). Classification (NCBI taxonomy): domain Eukaryota; kingdom Metazoa; phylum Chordata; class Mammalia; order Rodentia; family Sciuridae; genus Geosciurus; species Geosciurus inauris. The sequence goes on along the minus strand of PVHX01022065.1, from coordinate 11,517 downwards.
TTACAATCATAATTTTTCTAACTTTGCACAAAATTATAAGCAGATTACATTCTTCATATTAAACATCTTTATATGCACTTTCAATGAACAGTATATATATATATTTTTTTTAATCAACCATCTTTACTATACCCATTCCCCTTTCCTTCCCCCCACCTCCCCCATGTCGTGTCCAGTGTTTATCTATTTCTCTTATGTTTCCCATTCCCACCTCCCTTATTCATCAGCATCCACTAATCAGAGAGACCATTCGGCATTTGGTTGTTTGGGATTGGCTTACTTCACTTAGCATAATGCTTTCCAGTTCCATCCATTTGCCTGCAAATGCCATAATTTTATTCTCTTTTATTGCTGAATAATAACTCCTGCTTTTAATCCATTTCACTTCTGAAGCTTTGAGATTCTTGTGTGAAAATATTATCTACAAATGTTTAAGACATTATTAACTCATGTTCTTGTGTTGCTATTTTTACTATCAGGTTTTTAAGAGGTTGATTCCTACTCTGCTGGGCATTCAAAAGTAGAAAAACATTCTTGGTAAGTAAACAAGTCCAATGTTAGCAAAAGGAATAGATGCTAAGTTGTTAAAAGATTTGAAAGTTATATTAGTCCTACTTTACACAGGACCTAGAAATATTCAAAAATGAAGTTAGAAATTTGTTGGGTATATTTTTAAGTACATATACTATGTCAGATGTTGTATTGTCTGCTTTCCATTATTATTCCATTAAATCTTCAGCACTCTCTAGGAGTTAACTATGTTTCCATCAGTAGAAAGAAACTCTTAAGACAGAGGGCTGGAGTTGTAGCTCAGTGGTAGAGCACTTGCCTACCATGTGTGACACACTGAGTTTAATTCTCAGCACCACATAAAGGTCCATTAACAACTAAAACAAAATAAGACTCTCAGAACACTCATAGCAAGACAGTTTCTCCTTGTACTTTTAATTTGGGCACTATTAGGAAATTAAGATTTTCAAATGTACCCTAATCAAATATGTGTCTCTTACAAATAAGATCTTTATTTTATTGATTCTTTAGTTATACATGGTAGTAGAGTCCATTTTAATAAAATTATACAAGTATAGGAATAAATCTTAATTAGGACCCCATTCCTGTGGGTGGGTACAATGGTGGGGTTCACTTAGTTTCATGTGTACATAGGAAAATTATGCTCAATTTATTCTGTCTTTCCTATTCATGTCCCCCTCCCTTCCTTTCATCATTCCCCTTTGTCTAATCTAGACTATTCTTCCTTTTCCCCCTTTGTGGTTTAGCTTCCACGTATCAGTGGCTAATTTTACTTAGCATGATATTCTCCAGATCCATCCATTTACCTGCAAATACCAAATTCATTCTTCTTTATGGCTGAGTAGTATTTCATTGTGTTTATATGCCACAATTTTTTTATCCATTCGTCAGTTGATAAGCAGCTAGGTTGGTTCCATAGCTTAGATATTGTGAATTGTGCTGCAATAAAACAATGTGGCTGTGTTACTGTAGTAGGCTGCTTTTAAATCTGTTGAATATATGCCAAGTAGTGGGATAACTGGGTCAAATGATGGTTCCATTCCTAGTTTTTGGAGGAACCTCCATACTGCTTTCCAGAGTGGCTACACCAATTTGCAGTGCCACCAGCACTGTGAGTGTTCTTCCCCCCCCCCAATCAACATTTGTTGTTACTTGTATTTTAATTTTTTAGTTGTAGATAGACACTATACCTTTATTTTATTTGTTTTTATGTGGTGTTGAGGATCAAACCCAGTGCCTCACCTGGGCTAGGCAAGCATTCTGCCACTGAGCTACAGCCCCAGCCCTTACTTGTGTTCTTGATAATTGCCATTCTGACTGGAGATGGAATCTCAATGTAGTTTCAATTTGCATTTCTCTAATTGCTAGAGATGTTGAACATTTTTTCATATATTGAATCATTCATATTTATTCTTTTGAGAGTGTATTTAGTTCCTTTGCCCATTTATTCATTTGGTTATTTGTGGGGTTTTGGTGTTAAGTTTGAGTTCTTTGTATATCCTGGAAATTAATGCTGTATCTGAAATTGCATAGAAAAACACATTAAAAAGAGTGCAATATAGTGTGACTCTACAGTGTGTAGAACCAGAAAAAGTTGTGCTCCATTTGTGTACAATGACTCAAAATGCATTCTGCTGTCATGTATACTTAATTAGAATAAGTTTTTTAAAAAATTAAAACACATTAAAAATAAATAAAACAGGCTTGGGATGTGACTCTGATTAAGTACTCCTGGGTTCAATCCCTGGTACCAAAAAAAGAATATAATGTTACATATAACTTTAAAAGTGAGAAGAAAAAATAGTGCAGCCAGGTGCAGTGGTGTATGCCTGTGATCCCAGCAGCTCGGGAGGCTAAGGCAGGAGGATCACAAGTTTGAAGCCAGACTCAGCAAATTAGAGATTCTTAAGCAACTCAGCAAGACCTTGTCTCTAAATAAAATATTAAAAATGGGCTGGGGATGTGGTTCAGTGGCTAAGTGCCTCTGAGTTCAATGCCTGGTACCAAAAAAAAAGTGCACCATGATCAAGTGGGTTTTATCCCAGGGATGTATGGTTGGTTCAAGACACACACACAAAGAAATTAAAAAATAAATAGTACATCATAAACTTAAAGAACCACATGATTATCTCAACAGATTCAGAAAAAGCATTTGACAAAATACAGCATCCATTCATGCTTAGAACACTGGAAATACTAGGGATAGAAGATACCTCAACATTGTAAAAGCTATATATGACAAACCCAATGCCACCATCATTCTAAATGGAGAAAAACCTGAAAGCATTCCCTCTAAGAAAGAACAAAACAAGGATGCTCTCTTACCACTTAACAGTCTTGAAACTCTAGCCAGAGCAATTAGGCAAGAGAAAGAAATTAGAAGGGTATGAATAGGAAAAAAACTCAAACTGTTTGCTGATGACATGATTCTATATTTAGAAGACCCAAAAACTCCAGAAAACTCTCAGAACTCAAATGAATTCAGCAAAGATCTTTTTCTTTTAACATTGAATACACAGTTTAAGACTTTCTTAGAGGAGAATATAAAGTAAAATAAAAGCAAAGACTATGTAAGTATCCAGGTACCTAGAGAAAAATGGTGACATTTCAGTTTTTCTATATTGATGTTAATGTTTTTATCCCAGAAATAGCCTGAGAGGTGCCCATGAAAAAAAGCCCTAGCTTATATTTGATCCCACTCTTCTGTCCTTAAAGACAGACAAGGACTAGGAAGCAGAATAAAGGATGCCCTAAACTAAAATCACATTGACATGGCTACCATTGCTTAAGAACAAAATGTTGAAAATTAGTACACTATGAAACTACCTGAATTTGTACTAACAGAAGTTGAAAGGATATAGAGATATCTTATAGAAGTTAATCACAGAAGTCTCCCTTGGTGTCCAAAGTGAATTGGAACCAGAGAACAACAAAATAAACATTCTCTGCATCCCATGCTGGTAATTGGATTCTCTTGCTATGGTTCAGATTTCTGAGTTTATATGTAGAAGAACTGCCACCTTTTCAAGATTATAACTCCTCAGATAAACCAGAATCCACTTTGACTATATGTGAACATATGACCCAACTTAGGGCCATATAGTAACACCTTCTTCCATATAACATGAGGGCTGGAACAATTCTAAGAAAATGATAGGTATTGATAGAAGAGTGAACACCAGTTGTTTTCTTCAACAGAGACTCATAGGACATTAGGTTGAAAATATCGATCAGGAAATAAAAATGCATGCTATCATGTATACCTAAGTAGAATAATTTAAAAGAAAAAAATTTTATCTGATATGTACTAGAAAAACCCCAAAACCATTCTCTGTATAAACCTATTAAGATGTCAGAAATCAGAATCACTGACATTCCTTTTGTTTTTATTAGCACATTATAGTTATAAATATTGGGGTTCATTTTGACATAAGATATGCATGGAATATGACTTGCTCCATTTCAGTCCCTAGTACTTCTCCTATCCTTTCTCTCCTTCCCCCTTTTACCCCTTCTATTTTTTTTTAATTTTTTTTTTCTAGTTGTAGATGGACACAATGTCTTTATTTTATTGCTTTTGTATGTGGTGCTGAGGATCGAACCCAGGGCCTCACGCATGCGAGGCAAGCGCTCTACCGCTGAGCTACAATCCCAGCCCCCCCTTCTACACTTATATACCTTCTGTTATCATGGGATCCTCCATTTTGTCCTCATTTTGGTCTAGCTTCTGCATAAGAAAACATTTGACCCTTGACTTCCTGAATCTGACTTATTTCACTTAGCAAGAGATTCTCCAGTTTCACCCAGATACAAGGAAATGCCATAATTTCATTCTTTTCACTGAATAAAACTCCATTGTGCATATATACCATGCTACCTTTATCCCATTAATCTATGAACTGAAACCTGGGCTGGATCCATAACTCAGCTATTGTGAACTCAATGACCTAAAAGAAAGTTAAACACTTGGAATAGACAGCCTTTTTAAAAATTGGTGCTGGTAAAATGAATATTCCTTTGTAGAGTAAAACTAGATCCCCATCTCATTCAGGACAAAAAAAAGTCAACTCAAAGTGGATCAAGACCTGGGAATTAAACCAAAAACTCTGCAACTGCTGGCAGAAAATATAGGTTTAACACTCCAACATATTGGCACATGCACTGAGTTTAATAAGATCCCTAAAGTGCAAGAAATAAAACTACGAATCAATAAGTAGGACAACATTTAAAAGCTTCATAGCAAAGGGAAAAAAGTATGAAAAGATTGCCTAAAACAATGGGAGATCTTTGCCAGATGCTCCTCCCACAGGAGATTAATATCCAAAATATATTTTAAGAAATCCCAAAAAGCAAATAATTCAATCAAAAAAAAATAAATCAGCAAAAGAGCCAAGCATGGTGATGCATGCCTGTAATCCCAGCAACTCCGGATGCTGAGACAGGAGGATTGCAAGTTCAAAGCCAACTTCAGCAATTTAGCAGGGCCCTAAGCAATTCAGTGAGACCTTGTCTCAATAAAAAAGGGCCAGGAACGTGGCTCAGTGGTTAGTTGCCCCAGGGTTCAATCACCAGTTCCCACATCCCACCCCCACAAAAAAAGGGGAGGAAATGGGCAAATGAACTAAACAGACACTTCTCAAACACAGATGACCCACAAACATACAAAAAAAGTTCAACATTTCTAGTAATCAGGGAAATGCAAATGAAAACTACATTGAGATTTCATCTCACTCCAGTTAGAATAGTAATCATTGATAATACAAATGATAAGTACTGGCAAGGATGTGGGGGGAAATGTATGTGCCAGCGCCTGTGCCAGACCAAAATGAAGCCAAGTCAGTGAGGGAGCTGCAGATGAAAAACACAATGATTCTGAAGAAAAAGCTTGAAGCTCGTGGCTCATTTATTTCAGCACTCTGGGCTTATATATCTTTCCTACCCCATGAGGAGTGTGGGAGGCATGGAACTGCAGACCCAGGTGTGGAAAATGCTCAGGCTGCAAAACAAGCTCAGACCACAAGAACACGGGAGTTCAAGGAATAGTCAGCACCTGTGGCTTCTCTCAGAAATCAGGGTACAGCTGGTTCTGGTAAACAAAGTAGCCATGCATGCAAGAATGCTCTCTCAATTCTCCCTCTCTTTTCCTAGAGCCTGTCTTAGGTTGCAGGGACCAAAGAGCATGGCTTACCCGTCATCGGGTCTACGGCGTGGATGTTAACCACCATAGCCCTGTCTTAGGTTGCTCAAGTCTTTGTCCTGTCTTACCCGTCATTGACTTCCTAGGAATGCGCAATGCTCAGCCACACTTGGGCAGAGGGATTGTCATGGAAGAGAGCTACCATGGCTTGGTATTGTGCATGCTGTTGACACCTCATAGATCGAAGTACCCTAACAGCCACAGCATATCATGAGCAGTATTAACAGCACGAGCAGTTCTACCAGAGCAACAGTTCCAGCCCATTTGTGCAGCATCATACCAATCTGTTGGAACAAACCTAACACTGCCCCTGAACCCAGCAGCTTGACCTTGGTATTGTTTAGGGCTGTAACTTGTTGTAATATAATAAAGGTTCCACGGGCCATTCTTGCATCAAGACAGGTGGCCACCTTACCAGGCCCCAATAACGTTACTCAGGCATGAAGAAGTCAGTAGCATAAAAATCAGGAGCTTCATGATGACTAGAAAGGGAATTCTCCAAAGAATACTCACGAGCTCTTCAATAGGTCTTCACCAGCATCATCAGATTCCGTAAAACACAAAGAAAGTCTTCCCAGGAGGGAAGAAGCTCCTGGACAGATTCTTAGGTTATAACTTCCCTGACACATCTGTCAGGGACCCAAACAGGAGTGTCTGCATCATGGGGACAGACACAGACCCTCAGGCTTGAGAAATTACAGGATCAGGACCATGCCATACTCCTGTCCTTAGATCCTTCCATTTCACTATCTTTTGTGTCACCTGAGGAGGGTTCCAATGTCGAACAGCCGCAGAATTGCCCTGAGTATCCAGTCAGAAAATTTTAAATATAGAGAACATGGGCAAGGCGTCCGTGAGGGGAGGTGAATTCCCCCTCTTTTGTTTTTAGGAAGATAGGACTTCAGAACTTGATTTGCCTGTTCCACAATAGCTTGGCCTTGTAGATTGTATGGAATGCCATGTACTAATTTAATGTTATAATCCGTGCAGAAGGATTGAAAACTCAGATGTGTAGGCCAGACCATTATCAGTTTTTAAGGTTTTAGGAATTCCCATGTAAGCAAAGGCCTGTAAACAGTGTGCTTTGACATCCTTAATCTTTTCTCCCAAGTGAGCAGACATGAATAAGCCCTGAAAAGGTGTCTATGGTAACATGAACATATTGCAGTTTTCCAAAACTCGGCACGTGCATGACATCCATCTGCCATATATCATTAGCCATCAGCCCTTTTGGATTAACCCCATAATGGGGGAGATGAATGAAAGGGGCACAATTAGAGCAGATAGTAGTAATTTGCACTGCTTGTTCCTTAGTTATACCTGTATGGTGTTTGAGGGATTGGGCATTAGTGAAATTTGTTATGGAATTTTTGGGCTTGCTGCAGCGTGGCATCCACAATGCGCATGTGAGTCTGCCAGAGCATTACCCTCAGATAAAAGGCCAGGAAGACTCAGGTGAACCCTAATGTGTGTAAAAAAAGAGATGTTTGCATTCCCAAATCAAGCCTTAAATAGTTCTCAGTCTTGAGCAGAGGACCCAGAAGAAATAAAGCCTGCTGTCTCCAGGGAAGGAATGATTTTGGAAATGTACACACTGTCAGTATAGATGTTAATAGGCTCACATGTAAACATCTGACGTGCCAGGGTCAATGCTTGAAGTTCGATTTTCTGGGCAGACCCTGGATGAAATCATTGGGTGATACTTTTGCCTGAAGAGTACACTGATACAGTACCATTAGATGACCCATCAGTAAAGACTGAGCGTGCTCCGGGGATAGGAATGGTCTTCACTATTTTTGGAACAACAGGATGTGACTTAAACTGACAGTTTCTCAGAGGGATAATGATTGTCAATTGTGCCGCTAGAAATGCATAGAATGGCCCATTCATTGGTATTAGCAGCTAATATTTGAACTTGTTCAGCTGTATAAGGCTGTACAATAGTATCTGGTTCTTCGCCAAAAGGTTTGAACAGACATCTTTAGACCCTTTTGGATGAGCCTACTCACAGCTATTGTTAAGATTCCACGTGAGCTGTAGGGAAAGTTCCTAAATGAACCCACAAGATGGGAGCAGTTTGCCAAAACACTCCCATTGGAGAATATGTAGGTGGAAAAATAATAGTGGCCGGGTATAGTCAATGCAGGACAAATGTGCCTTTTCAATAGCCTGCTCAACTACTTGCAGTGAAGAGCAGGCCTCCTCAAAGTTCTACTAGAGTTAGGATCAGAATTACCCTTTAGAATATCAAAAAGGGGCTGTAGTTGACCTGTAGAAAGCTTTAATGATGGCCTCATCCAATTAATATCCCCTAGAAGTTTTTGAAAGTCATTAAGAGTGCTAAGTTGATCTTTTCTAATTTGTATCTTTTGGGGTTTTACACCAGAGGAGTTTATGATGTGACCTAAATAATGAGGCATCTATTTGAACCTTTTCTGGTGCAATGATTAAAAGCCTTTTGTAAGGATGTGGAAAGATCCCCAAAAGCTTGTAATAGTAATTTTTCATTTGAGGCAGCTAACAGTGTCATCCATATAATGAATAACATACATCTGGATATCTGTCTCTAACTGGTTGTATAGCTGCAGACACATACATTTGACAAAGTGTAGGACTGTTAGCCATGCTCTGCGGCAATACTGTCCATTGGAACTGCAAGGAAGGTCTCTTCAAATTAGTCTGGTAGGCTAAAAGCAAACTTCTCACGATCATTTCTGTGTAAAGGAATATGGAAAAAAACAGTCCTTTAAATCAATCACCAATAAATGCTAATCTTTCAGGATTGCTGTAGGTACAGGTAACCCTGGTTGAGTGGGTCCCATAATTTGCATCATCTTACTAACAGCCCTCAGATCCTGTGTCTCCATTTTCCAGACTTCTTTTTAATGACAAAAATAGGTGTGTTCCAGGGGGATGTTGATGGAACTAAGTGTCCTGCTTTTAATTGTTCTTTCACCAGGGACTGAGCAGCCTCAAGTTTTTCCTTAGTTAAGGGCCACTGCTCTACCCACACAGGATCATCTGTTTTCCATTGAATGGGTATAGGGTCTATATTTGAGGCTGTTGCTGCAGTAGCCCTTATTAAAAATTTTCCAGTCCTGTTCTATCCTTACCAAGTCTTATTATGTCATCCTCAGCAGTGAGGGGACTCGTTCTACCCTGTGATCTTTTTCCTATACCCCATCCTAGCTCATATCCCTGCCTTTCCATCATCCTCAGCACTGTCTTGTCTGGAACATATCCTTGTTCTGTAATAGTTTGTTGGACCGGCTGTGTGGTTAGCACAGCCCCCATAGCAGACAAAATGTCTCTACCCCATAAATTAACAGGCAGATCAGAAAGGATGTAAGGCTGAAGAGTCCATTATGCCCTTCAGAATCTTTCCAAGGGATAAACCTGGAGCTTTGTAATGGATTGGAATTACAGGCCTCCTAGACGCATGTCCTGGATTAAAGGGAGGTAGTCTTCCCACTGACTACTACTTTGGTTCCTGCTTACATTGTTCTTTTAATTCCCACTCCTATAATCTCTCTTGCAGTGTCTGGATATCCTGTTCCAACTGCAATTCCTCATCCTCTCCTTTCCCTTCCTCGCTATCCGTTTCAACTTTAAGGGACTGGGTAGAAATTGCTTCTTGGGTGGATTCAAAGGTCTTAGATAACTCACTGACTTGTTCCTGAATCAAAACCTTTTTACTTAAAAGAGTCTTTAATTAGCCTCCATACAGAGAAGGTGGTAATGGGAAAAGACTGTGGCCCCTCTGTGTAGCCTTTTCTGTAAGCCTGCACGGACCTGTTCCCAATCTGAACCATTGAGACCTCCTGACGAATGAAGGAACCAGAGACTAGACTGCTCTATAATCTTTAAGAAGGCCCTTATAGTACTCTTTTTTAGCCCCGTACCCTTTTTCTTCAACAGCATTTCGATATGATTTTCCAACAACTCCCTACTGTGGGTAGTGCCCATCTTTACCTGCACTAATTAACAATTCACCCCCTAATTACTGGCCAGTCCCGGGGTGTCCGTCGGCGTTTCTTCCCTTCTTCCGATCTCGGTGGGAAGCCAGCGCCTAGCGCCGGACCAAAATGAAACCGAGTCGGAGAGGGAGCCGCGGATGAAAAAACACACACACAACAATGATTCTGAAGAAAAAGAAGCTCGAGGCTTGAAGCTCGTGGGTCGTTTATTTCAGCAGTCTGGGCTTATATATCTTTCCTACCCCACGAGGGGCGTGGGAGGCGTGGAACTGCAGACTCAGGTGTGGAAAATGCTCAGGCTGCAAAACAAGCTCAGACCACAAGAACACGGGAGTTCAAGGAATGGTCAGCACCTGTGGCTTCTCTCAGAAGTCAGGGTACAGCTGGTTCTGGTAAACAGAAAGTAGCCATGCACGCAAGAATGCTCTCACATGTATGCGCATACATTGTTAGTGGGATGGCAAATTAGCACACCCACTCTGGAGAGCAGTATGGAGATTTCTCAAAAAACTAGGAATGGAAACACCATATGACCCAGCTATCCCACTCCTAGGTATTCATCCAAAAGAACTAAAATCTGCATACTACAGTGATACAAGCATATCAATGTTTACAGCATCACAATTCATTGACATTCTTAATAGAAATTGTAAGATATGCAAGGATGCTATTTACAGCTTCATCTTATAATTCTTGAGGTGCTAAGAATTCATCTCCATAGATCACTAAAGCATCTTTGAACTTGGCTGAAATGCTCACAGTGCAAACAGTTTTGTGTTCATAAACCTTGACTGGGGTGGTGATACAGGAAGATCATCAGCAAACTCATTCTTTCCCATAGTTGTGTAGTCCTCGGGCCATAGCTGATGGGGTTCAAGGTGGATGGAATGACCAAAAACAAATCAACGAATAGCACCTGAGTGTGCAAAGGGACTGAGTCCTGTCTATATCAGGCTATATAGACTGATATCATCCCAGGTACATAGATAGTACAAAGCCATGACCCCCATGTGGGAGCCACATGTGCTTAATGCCTTTGCTGAGCAAAACTTAAGAGAAACCAACACTACCCTGAGAATCAGGATATAGGAGGCAGCAATTAAGACTACATCAGCACCTACAATAATAGAGGAACTAATCAAACTGTATAGACAGATGAGCATGGGATTAGCATATGCTAACTTGGCCACAGCCACGTGCTCACAGTAGGAATGGGGAACTACAGCCACAGAAAGGTAGATGACTAATCACCCAACTCAATGGGATCATTAATATGACAGCTCTGATGGTGATGGTTTTATATATATATATATATATATATATATATATATATATTACACACACACACACACACATCCATAGATCACTAAGATACCTTTGAAGTTGGCTGGAATGTTCAAGGTCTGAAGAGCTTAGTGTTCATGAACCCTCACAAGTGTGTTCAAACAGACAACACATCAGCAAACTCCATATTCTCTCACGTATTTGTTTAGTTCTCAGGCCATAGATGATGGGGTTCAAGGTGGGTGGAATGACCAAATACAAGTCAGCTAACAGCACCTGAGTGTGCAGAGGGACTGAGTCCTGTCCTAGCCAGGGTATATAGACTGATACCATCCCAGGTAGATAGTACAAAGCCATGACCCCCATATGGGAGCCACATGTGCTTAATGCCTTCCACTGAGCATTCTTCGAGGAGAGACCAAACACTGCCCTGAGAATCAGGATATAGGAGGCAGCAATAAAGACTACATCAGAGCCAACAATAATGGAGGAACCAATTAAACTGTAGAGACAGCTGGGCATGGGGTC
>PVHX01022064.1:0-28434 GCA_004024805.1 Geosciurus inauris | reverse complement strand
TGCTTGCCTAATATCTTAATTTCATGGGTCTAGAAAGAACTGTTTAAAATGGACACATTAGGTAAAGAGCAATAGGACAGATGTTCATGAAAGTATATGGGTAAGATAAACCTGTGAGTCACTGGTCAGCACGTGTGTGGATGTACTAAATACACTTTCATAAACCGTTGGCATATAAAGAAACAAGAGCACTCTCCTCTGGGTATTTACTAAGCAGTAAGAATACCAAGAATTAACATTCAGGGCTGGAATTGTAGCTCAGTGGTAGAGTGCTTGCCTTGCATGCGTGAGGCACTGGGTTCGATCCTCAGCACCACATAAAAATAAATAAATAAAGATATTGTGTCCATCTACAACTAAAAAAAATTTTTTTTAAAGAATTAACATTCTAATTAACATGTAAATTCTATATGAAAAAATACAAAAAGGAATGTAAGCTGTGTTTCAATAAGAAAACTATGAAGGATTTTCTTACTTGAAAAGAATTAGTTCGTCTAAATTCAAAAACTCAGGAAGGATTGATTTAAAATACAAATTTAAGAGACAAACAAGGAAAGAGCCAGCAGGTAAGATAAAGAGAGAAGAAAGTGGGAGGGTGAGGATATGTTTTTAGTGAGAAAGGTTAAAAGAAAGAAGATGTTTTTGGATGGGAAGGATTTTGTCAGGATTTTGTCCAGTATAACAAGATTTTTATCCTAAAGTAAATGTCTGGATTGTTCCAAGAGAGAAATAAAAAGATCAGACAAAAGCTGAAAGTGTAAGCCTGCTGCAGAAAGTTGAAGCAATTCGTTGGAGGCTTGGGAAGAACAGTGGTATAAAAGGAAATTTGTGTGTAGTTAAATTGGCTATAATTAAGAAAAGTATTTACAAGATTTTCTAGGATTAAAATTTAATACACTAGTGTAAAACCAGTGACTGACTATGTTTAAAACAATAAGGTTTTCTTGAAATATTGATATGCTCTTAGTAAAGCGTATAAAGAAGTGACTTAAGCAACAAAGATGTTATATCTTATCAAGATAATTTCCTGGGCTGGGGTTGTGGCTCAGTGGCAGAGCGCTTGGCTCGCACATGTGAGGCACTGGATTCGATCCTCAGCACCACATAAAAATAAACAAAATAAAGATATTGCATCCATCTATAACTAAAAAATATTTTTTAAAAAAGATAATTTCCTGTGTTTTCAACTGTCTTTGTTAGGTTTATTCATTACATAGGGAAACCGAGTCTTAAAAGATTAAGGATCTGTTTAAGCTCCTGCATTAAAATCTTTTCAATGGTGTGGTTTATCACTGTGGTTAAGTAAACAACTATTATTTTACAATGATATGTGAATCTATATAAATATCCTAGATTTTATAAAATTTATAAAAGCTGATGGGCCCGTCATCATGCTGTTAGTCATACTTAAATGCTGTCTACAATGGAAATAACTGAATTTTTTTATCCATTGTTAAGCTCTCTCCAAAATTCTAAACATTGACAGTTCTAAGCCCTTGTCACTTATGGTTTTCATTAACTTCTGCCTCTCATATTTCGGCAGAAGTATAACTCCTAAGAAACCATGTGGTCCAAGTGGTTTGAGATACTAGCCATCACCTACAGGACAGATAGGATTGAACTTAAACAGGAACTCTAGACTGGAGAAACTGGCCTTCCAGGTGTTCAACATGGAGACTCAGAGGCCAAAGCCAGGGAGAACTTGAGGACCAAGGGCTAAGAGGACAGCCAATCTTTTGACCTTTGCCTTTCTTTTTTTTTTTTGGTACTGGGGATTGAACTCAGGGGCACTCGACCACTGAGCCACATCCCCAGCCCTATTTTGTGTTTTATGTAGAGACAGGGTCTCACTGAGTTGCTTAGCGCCTCGCCATTGCTGAGGCTAGCTTTGAACTCGCGATTCTCCTGTCTCAGCCTCCCTAAGTGCTGGGATTACAGGCTTGAGCCACCACGCCCGGCTTGACCTTTGCCTTTCAAGGTGAGCCAGAACCCAGGAGACAACAGGACCCCTCTAAAGGGCCCTGCAACTCCAGTAAGTTAGCTGACTTCCAGATCAGGGGGACTGTGAGGACCCTAGAGACTCGAAACCAACCAATACACAATTCTGCAGAGGAGGATCATCTGGAAGGGGAATGCCTCAGGAGCTTCCAAGGGAAGCCACATGGTCAGCAAGACCCTGACCCGTCCCAGAAGATGGGATGACTGGTAGATGGAAAAGACTGAAGGAGCCAAAAGCCTCCTCACAACTCCCTGGAAGCAATCTTGACAGCCTCAACTGACCTTAACAGTTGGAAGGAAAAGTGTGATTTTTGACTGACATGGGGGCCAGCTACTCAAAAATTGAACACCTTGCAGGGAACTAAAACCAAAGAAAAATGTGCTATAATGGGAGCAGGAGGAAAGTTATACAGGGATAATTAAAAGAGAAGGACAATGGCCCTATCTTTCGGTGTTTGTGGACACTTTCACAGGGCAAGTTGCAGACAATATCACACTAGATAAGGTAGAAATTCTCACTGCAAAAACCATCAGAGAACTTAAAAGTAGGTATTTAGGTGAAATATTCAGGAAGCATTATTTTTCAGGAGTCCAAGAGCTTAGTCTGATAATCACAGAATTATAGTTTTTATATAGAAAGAAACTCAAAGATCATCTAATCTAGACTTTTTAATTTAGGAATGAGAAATCCAGATTCAGAGAGCTTACTTGCCTAAAGTCAGCCCCTCGTCACCACAATAAAGTAAACTTTATTTTTTAAAACAACTACTTGGTGCAGGAGCTGGGGTTGTGGCTCAGTGGTAGAGTGCTTGCCTAGAACATGTGAGGCACTGGGTTCGATTCTCAGCACCACATAAAAATAAATAAAAGTATTGTATCCATCTACAACAAAACATATTCACAAAAAAATCTATTTGGTGCATATGTATATATAGCAAACGGCTAGTAGAAAGGAAGCAGAAGGGATTGAGCAAACAGTTCAGGGTAATATGAGTAATAAAATTGAACAGATTTGTTAAAACACAATGAATTAATGGTAGTTCACAGCAGAGAAATACCATAAGAAGAGAACCAGACAAAAAGTAGTGGGTAAATTTAAGATAAATAGGTGTATGAGCCGGGCATGGTGGCACACGCCTCGTAATGCCAGTGCCTTGGAAGGCTGAGGCAGGAGGATCCAAGTTCAAACCAGCTTCAGCAACTTAGCGAGGCCCTAAGCAACTTAGTGAGACTCTGTCTCAAAATAAAAATGAAAAATGGCCTGGGAGAGGCTAGGGTTGTAGCTCAGTGGTAGAGCACTTGCCTAGCACATGTGAGGCACTGGGTTTGATTCTCCGCACCACCTATAAATAAATAAAATAAAGATCCACTGACAACTAAAAGTATTTTTTAAAAATGGCCTGAGAACCAACCTAGATGCCCTTCAATAGATGAATGGATAAAGAAACTGTGGTATATATACACAATGGAATATTACTCAGCATTAAAAGAGAATAAAACTATGGCATTTGCAGGTAAATGGATGGAGTTGGAGAACATCATGCTAAGCAAAATAAGCCAATCCCAAAAAACTAAAGGCCGAATGTTCTCTCTGATAAGTGGATGCTGATCCATAATGTGGGAGGGGGCATGGGAAGAATGGAGAAACTTGGGTCAAAGGGGAGAAGAGGGAGGGGATGGGACATGGGGGCAGGAAAGATGGTGGAATGAGATGGACAACAATGCCCTGGGTTCATATATGGCTGCACATATGGTGTAACTCTATATTGTGTACAACCAGAGAAATGAAAAGTTGTGCTCCATTTGTGTACAGTGAATCAAAATGCATTCTGCTGTCATGTAAACCCAATAAGAATACAAAATGTATATTTTAAAAAATGGCCTGGGGATGTGGCTCAGTGGGTAAGCTCCCCTGGGTTCAATCCCTGGTACCAATGAAAGAAGAAAACTAGGTGTATGTTTGAGAAACTTCATTTCTCCTTTGGCTAGCAGTGGTTCTCATCCTCAACTGTACTATACATTAAAATCACCTGAGAGTAAAAGATGCCACCAACAACATTAGAAGAAGAAAGCCAGACGCATCAAGGTCCTGAGCCAGCTTGCAGTTAGTAGAAATGAGAAGGGGCAGATGTGAGAGGCATTGAGTTGGGAAGTCTGTAGGACTGTGTGGCTATTTACTCGTGGGGTTGAGATGAAGGGAATAATGAAAAATAATACGAAGGTCTGGGCATGGGCAAATGAGAGAATGGCATTTTCTTACTAGCTCCTATATTGTTCTGTTGAAAGAAATGGGTGGAATTTGTTTGGGGCATGTGGGGTAGAAAAAGCCATGGGTTCTGTATTTAAGTACAGGTAGAATTGCCAGCAGATTGTTGTGAAAAAGATCTAGCGTTCAAGAGACAAGTGATCACCTGTCATCTGCAGGGAAGTGATAGGAGATTGAAAAATCCATAAGGGAAGGAAGGGAATTAGAAGCGAGCTAGGGAAGAAACTCGAGGAACCACCTCCACTTGGGGGCAGAGGGAGGATAAGAAGACTACAGATAGGAAGACAGTCAAGCATGGACACTGGGAAACTGGTGAGTCTTAGAATCTCAAGGAGGAGACCCTCCGTATGGAACTAGTAAGAAAATGCCAAGAGCTGCAGAAACTCCCAACTAAATCTGGTGGGTTGTATTTAGGAGAAGCTATAATGAAAACCAGATTGCATGAGATTAGGAAATGAGTGGGTACTGAACACATGCACGTAATGGTTTTAGCTATTCATTCTAGACATTTTGAGATGATAGGAAAGTAACTAGAGGGAACTGCTGAAAAGGTTTTAAGAATAACAGAAACTTGAACCCTGTTGGAGGAAGATGGAAAGGCCAGTTGAGAGGCAGAGGGCACAGATGGGGCAGGTGAAAAGCTGAAGGAACACTGCCTAAAAGAGAAGGATGGGGAAGGACTTAAATGGAACCTTGTCTTCCTGCTCTGGTGAGCCTTCTGGTGGCCACAGGATCTAGAGGCCCATTACTAAGAGGAGGACCTCTACCTCCTGTGTGTGGAAACTCTTCAAGTTGGGGAAACTCTCTAAAAGATTCAAGTCCTCAACTCTTTACCAGTCTTGTGTACCCCCAAGATACCTGTTCCCTTGTGGCCACCAATAAAATTTGCTACCCTATGAGGAGAACCCCAATTTCACCTTCTCCACTCTTCCCCACACCTCGCACAAGCATTAGCTACCCCCAGCACAAAGAACTCTCAGTCCCAGGGACAACGTCAGTATGCCAGGGGCCAGAGAAATAGGTGTGACTATTTTTAATGTCACCCACAAGACCCCCCACCCCATGGCAAGATCTCATCTACTGTAGCCACAGTAGGGTGAGCAGGATTGGTTGCTGGTTTGCTGGCCCTATGGTGTGGCTTCATATACCATGAGGCCATTCTAGGGAATCTCAGCTCTCTGACCCAGGAGACTGGAGAAGCCGCTTGTGACCTCTTTGAATCTTCAGACTCTCTTGTCAGTGTGGCCCTTGATATCCACCTAGCTTTAGACTTCCTTCTTAGCTGGACAGGAGGAGGCTGTGTGGTTAACAATACTTCCTGCCATGCTTTGGTTACCACCACCAGAGACAGAGAAGTTAACCCAAGGCCCTTCGTGACCAGGTGAAGTGGCTACACACTCTGGACGAGGCAATCCCATGGCTGCTTTCATGTGGGATATGGTCAGATCTACCCTACCATCAGTAACTTGGCTCCTGTCTTTCTTGGGACCATTAGCAATTATTATACTATTGTTAATCTTTGGGCCTTGGATCTTTAACCATTTAATAAAGTTTGTTTCTTCCAGTTTACAGTGATTCCTTGTCAAACTGATGGTTGTGCAAGTTTTCAAATCAAAATCCTTGGGGCAAGAATCAGGCCCATATAGATCATTAGAGCAGTTAGTAAGAGATTTTTATGCCTCTAGGGAACTAGAAGGTCAATGTCCCTGATCAGCAGGAAGCAACTACAGAAAATAAAGTCCTTCATCCAGCACTGTTTTATGATGAAAGTGGATAAAAGCTGTCAATAGGGGAATGACACAAAATAGAAAGGACCCTCATTCTCTGATCACGGTTCTCCTCCATGATGTAAGCTGTCTTCAAAAGATGTTTCTACCAGTGACCAGGTTCAGGAGCTCTGACTCCTCCCTCAAGCTTTTTGGCAACTCCTGCATGCAGACTGCCCAACTTTGACCAATACACACCTTCCCGGGATTGTTAACATCACCAGACCCTTACTGGAGGTGCAGTCTGAGCACCTTCACCATCTGAGTGCAGACAGAGCCTACATGCATTAGCAGATCACTGTGCCAAGTGCAAAAGCCAGTGCCCAGAGCGAGGAACTGATGAGATGTGTGCAGAAATGCTGGGTTGGTGTGCGACCGCTGCCAGTGCACCTGCACGAGCCCGCCCTTTTTGTCTGTGTAAACTTTACTCCTTGAGACCCCAGAGACAAGTCCAGGGACCAGACCCTGTGTACCACCTCTCTTACACACGAGCATAAGCCCCAACAAAGCCTCATTAGGGTGGTGCTGCATGTTTGCCTCTTCATGACATCTATCTTGAATTGAGAAAAAAAAAACCCACAGCCAAGCTGGTGTCACTAAGAGCCAGAAGACTGGTTAGCAGTAGAGTCTGGAGGTTTTTGACAATTGTGCTTTCTTCACTGTGCTGATGGAGACTTACCATGAAATGTACCATGTCAACCATTTTAAGGGCACAGTTCAGTGGCATTAAGTCCATCCTCAGAATGGTGCAGCAATCACTGCCATTCATATCCAGAACGTCTCCATCTTCCTAAGCTGAAGCTCTGCATTCGTGAAGCACTGACTCCCTAACCCTGCTGCCCAGCCCCTGGAAGCTCTCTGGTCGTCATCGTCCCCTCCCCTCCCCCTCGTCTTCTTCCTGGCACTGGGAGATTGAATCCAGGGCCTTGTCCATGCAAAGCAAGCACTCTACCAACTGAGCTGTCTCCCCAGCCCTCAGTCCACTTTCTGTCTCAAGGGATTTGACTACTCTGGGTGCCTCTCCCAAGTCCTTCTGTGTCCAGTTCGTTTCACTGGAGGTTGACTGGGGCTGGAGCCCATGTCAGCGCTGCTGCTTCTTGAAGACCGAACACTACTTATTGTAGGGAGAGACCACATTCCGCTTGTCCATGTGTCTCACATCAAACAAGTGGATTGTTTCTACCTCCTGGCTCTGGTGAACAATGCTACTGTTACTGTAGTGGTAGGGTATTAAAGATATTTGTGTTTTTAAAAAAAGTTTGGTGTCAATACAAGCAAATATGAATAGCAGTTATCTCTAGAGTTAAAATTCATTTTTATGGGGTTTTTTGGGTTTGTTGTTGTTGTTGTTGACTGAATTCTAAAAATAAAAAAACAGGCATTGTTTCTATGTTCAGGAAAAAAAAAACTCTCAGTTGGGAGAAGATACCATTTCCTGTTCCATACAGGATCTTTCCAGCTCAGGAAGTTATTGGGACAACTGTGTGGTATAACACTTGTTCATTCAGCAAATGTTTCAGGATGAGAGGCTATTGCATTGTTTGCAAAGACTCTACATCTTGAGAGCCCTCTCATCTAACCTTAACGTTTTCCCAATTTCACCATATAAATATTACCAGCATGAAATACATTTTTGAAAAATCACCACATTGATGCTTTCTTTTTTGTCCCCCACCAGGTCACACTTGTGATAATTTCACGCAGCTGTAATCATCTGACCTTCCTCTTACTACCCTCTCCTCAATCGGTCATTCATTCATTTAAAACCATCTGGAATCTTTCCACATTTGCTTTGTATTCACCCAAAGTGCATTTTTCAAGCTTCTAGAGCCCCGGCGTGTCGCAGACAGGATCCAGTCTCTGTCATGTCTGGTGTGCAACCCCAACACGGTGCCTGGCACCAGGGACCTCCGTGCTGGTGTGTGGGAGAATGAACAAGCGCACAGTCTGGGGGGAGAGGGCCCTCTGTGTCCTGTTGAAGCGGAGACACGCACAGAGCTGTGCAAAGCAAAAAAGAGCATTTCCACCCCAACCCTAAGCCCTAACTCAGAGCCCTCTGGTGCCTTTGTCTCCAAGCAGCAGGGAGTTCAAGCAGAAAATTCACCATTAATGGTTCAATAAAACATTCAGGTCCTGGATGTAGCCCCAGTGGAGGCCGTGCGGCAGTCTGGAATACAGATGTGTTTTCTCAGGAGGGAGCTCCATTCTCATTCAGTCTTCTCTATCATTGGGTAGGAGCCTCACCTCCCAGGGCTGGGCCTGGGTAGCTACAGCCTTGGTGGGCAAAGTGACAGCAAGAGGCAGGACAGACTTTTGGCAAGTGCCAGCCACCCTGGAAAAGCTCTCTCCAAGAGCTCAGCACTCGGTTGTGCTATACAAGACACAAGAGGTTAATAGTCCACCTTTCCCTCGGAGAAACAATTCCATTATCTAAACGGACCATGTGGCTTCAGTTGGTTTTTAGGGTTGTTCTTAGGTGTTTCAGCGAGATGCATTTGGCAAATAATTCCAACAGCACCAGCTCCTGTGGGTGCTCGGTAAATGTTCTTTGTCTGTGACAGTAGATACAGCTGTGCACATGCACACCATCTGTACGTCCAAGTCTGTGTGTCTGCACAGCCAGCAGAGGCCACAGTGGGAACAGGCCGTGGAGGAAGAAAGTCACAACAAAGTACTAGGCAGTCTTCTAATTGATGCAGAAAAACTGGACTTAGAGATTCATTATTTTATTTTGCAAAGAATCAAAACTACTTTCTGTCCCAACAAGGAAAAAAAATCTATTTTATATCTTCCTCTTCCAGAACCACAAAATAGCTTTGGGAAGATAGTCATCTCACATGAACAATGACACCGTTTCGTGAAATGGCATTCTACCCGCTTTAAGCCAACTGTTTGATGTGAGGCAGGGGAGATGGAGCTGGAAGGGGCCCTCTTCCACCCAGCACAGGTTCATGCGGAGCTGGCTGTCACGACTCCAGCGGTAGCAGTGACAGCGAGTTTGGAGACTGGAGATTTCCTGGTCTAGAAACGGGAAATGTCAAGAGATTAAGATTTTCATGTGACACTATTTGCTAAAAAAAAATAGAAAGTGATCGTGGCGGTTGCTTGACTGTACATCTGTTTGCAGCTGGATTCGGAGCCTGCAGTCATCCAGGCAGAGGAAGCCACAGTCAGATGAACACCCACAGACACGCGCCTGCCACCTCCAGTCAACAAGGACTCCGCGTCAGCCCCAAAGGAGCACTCCTGAAATGCTGCAGAGCATCACTGCCCTGCACAAAAACAGCCTGAGGAAAGCGCCAACCACTGAGGCCGCCCTTCAAGCCCCCTGCCATCTTACCCAACCTGCACTCTCCACTCCTTCCACAAAGCCTCTGCCCCGCCAGCTTGCCCAGCCTGTCCACTGTCTCGTCCTTTCCCTATCTCTGCCTACCCAGATCTTGCTTGTTCTCCGAGACCCTACTGACATCTTCCCTGTCCACCAAACCTTTGCCGCCATCCCAGCCACAGGAGATGTATGGCCTCCCAAGGCCCGAGTGTCTTTCACTAACACTGAAACTGCCTCCTACCTCTTGGTTGGTTCTGGCTGCTCATTTTCCAAGCCTCACTCTGAGCTCTTTGAGTGTGGGATTTTTTTGTTTTGCTTTATTGAATCCCCTGCCTATCATTATAATGGGCCTTTTGCTTATCAGCTAATATTTGGTGCCTAATCAATGCATGTGAGACTGATTGACTCCAATGTGTTCGGCACTGGGCTCTGTTGCAGGGGAGTTAGAGAGAGTCTAAGTTGCTTCCCTCCAGGGGTTTCTGGTCTTCCTGGACAGGCCAGATGTGAGACCATGAAGACAGCAAGAGGTACACTGTGCAGACTACAAATCTTCAAACAAGTGCTATGAGTTCAGGAAGGAGAAAAACCAACTTTTAATTAGTTAAAAGAGGTTGTTGTACTTGAGAAGGCCTTGAGAGGTAATTACTGTATTTTGTCTTTGTCTGGGGTCTTGTAGTTTTCAGAGCCCCCTCGTTGACATTAGCTGAATATAAATTCTCACAACACTGTTGTTGGATATTCCTATGCCTATTTTTTACTGTTTTATATTTATTTATTTAGGTACTGGGAATTGAACCCGGCATGCTTTATCACTGAGCTACATTCTCAGTCCTTTTTATTTTTTATTTTGATACAAACTCTCACTAAGTAGCTTAGGGCCTCACTCAGTTGCCAAGACTGGCGTTGAACTTGGATCCTCCTGCCTCAGCTTCCTGAGTCATTGAGATTACAGGTGTGCACCACCATGCCTGGCCTTATGCCCACTTTTAAAAATAAGACTCCAAGTCCCTGGAAGCAGGAGTTATTTGGCCAAAGTCCTGTAGCTGGTAAGAGGTAAGCCAGGACCCCACGCTGGTGTTTGGAGTTCAGATCCAACAGTCTCTAACAGATCCCGGCCTCCTTCTAGTGTTCATTCTTTGCCTTTAAACTAAAATTTAGAGCAAGGAATTGAAGCAAAATGAAAATACCATTTAAAAATATTGGGCAGGTTGCTGTATGCAGAGTAGATCGAAGAGAGGGAGAGAGCACACCAGGTGCTCTGACAATAACGATGAATTGATCACATTTGACAGCATCCGAACACCAAGGAGGAAGGAAAGAGCTAGAAGGAGAGTGGCTTCGGTTAAGAGACGGTAGGCATAGGCTGTGAGAAAGTAATTGCTGGCCCTGGACACTTAGACAGGGCCAGCCAGCAGGCACATGACAACACCCTGTGAGCCTCAAGGTGGCATCGAGTGAGAATTCCTGAGAGCACTGGAAATAGGGCACTGGAGTCCCAGAGGAAAGAGGTTGGGGCTGAGAGAGACCTCCCAGGAGCAGGTTCATGAATGCACATGAGCTCATATGTGAAACCTGTAACTAACTTAATAGAAGAGCCAGCCGAAGTGGGTACGTGGACTGGGTGGAGCATATGTATATTTCTGGGAATTTTGGGAACATAAGAATATCAGAGCCACTTTCCCAGCATTCAGATCCACCACACCATCTTACGAAACTTTCCAGGGACATGATCAGGCTTCTGAAGTAGCTGGATGCCTCCTACTTGGCGCACAGCATTTCTTAACCACCAACTATCAGGATGCAGCTCCTGGTAGTGATAGAATGTTATCCATGGGGGCTTCGTGAAGTAGCCACACTGTGATATAGCCAGGCAGGGACACACTGTCAGCTTATCATCTGGGATACTAACTCTGGAGACCAGAGGGTGCAAGGAATATACTGTGACCATTATTCAGTTGATGTCCCAGAGTAACCCTTTGTTCCCTCTCTGGGGGGAACTATCTGACGGGCCCAGTTTCATCTTCTCCCTTATAGACTAACTTGACCCCTCACCCAATCCCCTATGCTGAAGCCCTGGCCCTAGTTCCTCACAATGTGACTGTCTTTGGAGACAGGGCTTTTGAAGAAGTAGTTAAGGGCAAATGAGACCATTAAGATGGGCCCTAATCCAATATGACTTGTGTCCTTATGGAAAGAAAAGATGAGACACAGACACCCAGAGAGATGACCATGTGAGGACACAGCTCATCTACCAGTCAAGGAGAGTGGCTTCAGAGCAAACCAACCTTGATCTTGAACTTCTGCCCTCCAGGATGGTGAGTCAATAAATATCAATGGTCGAAGCCACCCAGCCTGATACCTCACTGAGACAGCCCAAGCAAACTAATACACCCCCTCATCCTGCTACCTGCCAGTATCAATGCCAACCTGCCACTTTTCTGCTCACTCAGAACCTGCAATTTGTCCTCAGCATCTTAACATTTTGTTCAAAAAAGATAAACATCATGTCATCTTTCCTCATTTGAACTTCTTTCACTTCCAGTCTAGTCTACACTTAGTACCTTATTATATACTTTCTGGTTCTCTGATCATTCGAGTCACTATAGCATAAACTGCAACCGTTGGCTATTTGCATTGAAATTGTGCTCACCCAATTTGTCACCTAAAACATAGTTCTTGCCGGGCGGGATGGCACACACCTGTAATCCCAGTGGCTCAGGAGGCTGAGATAAAAGGATCATGAATTCAAAGCCAGCCTCAGAAAAAGTGAGGCACTAAGCAACTCAATGAGACCGTCTCTAAATAAAACACAAAATAGGGCTGGGGATGTGGCTCAGTGGTTGAGTACCCCGGGTTCAATCCCCAGGACACCCGTCCCCCCCAGAAAAAAAAGTATCGAGTGTGGCAAGGATGCATCATGGAAATCAGTACAGCCATTATGGCAAACAGTATCGAGGCTCCTCAAAAAAGTAAAAATAGAACCACCATGTGATCCAGCCATCCCATTACTGGTCATTGATTCAAAGGATTTGAAATCAATAAGTGGAAGACAGAACTGTACTCCTGTACAGTTTATCACACTCCTGTGTTTATCGCAGAAGCCAAGATACGGAATGCATGCAAGTGTCCATGGGAAGATGGATGGATAAAAATGTATGATCTATACATGATAGAATATTACACAGCCAAAAAGAGATAGCACAACCCTGTACTTTGCAGCAATGTGGATGAATGGAAGAACATTATGTTAAGTGAAATAAGCCAAAAACAGAAAGACAAATCCTGCACATTCTCACTCATATGTGGGACTGAACAAGTGGCTCTCACAGAGGCAGAGAGTAGAAAAAGAATTACAGAGGCCAGGGAGGTGAGGGGTGTGAACAGAGCAGGGCTGATCAACTGCTACGAAAACAGAGGGGAGGGTTAAGTTCTAGAGTTCTGCAGCACAAGGGTGACTATAGTTAACAAAAATTTATTGTGTATTTTTAAATTAGAAAAGAATCTTTCCAACATACACATAAAAAAAGGCTGTTTGAAGTGATGGGAAATCTCATTACCCTGATCCAGTCATTTCCCATTCGATACATGTATCAAAATATCACACCATACCCCATAAATGTACCCAGTTATTAAGTGTCAATTCTTTAAAAACAACCTACCTCTTATTGATCACTAAAATTCACCTTGCTGTTAGTAGTCCAAAAGCCCATCCAGATTTTGATGCAAAGTTGGGAAGTGTGTCTCTGTATATTCTTGCCACTTGCATTCCAACTTACAAGTGTTTTTAAATATGAAGTGGGTTTGTCCTCTTTGGAAATAAGAAGCAGCTTTTCCAGCTGGGACCCTGCTACTCCGGTTACTAAGGAGACCAGTTGGATGCAGGAGTCGTAATTAATAAGTAAATCCAGGGCCTCCTGCACCTGGGAGTGAGATAGATGCTTCTTGCCTTAAGAGGGAAAATCGCTGGGTGGGTGGAGGGCACAGAGTTCCACATGGGAGCCAGGCCTGGCTCATCCTCCCTGGAGATATTCTGAGGACTGTGCTAAGACCCTGCTCCATCTCCTCAGAGAGCACCTGTGGGAGATGATGGAGTCACACTCCTACTGTCCTCCCAGTGTGGGCTTCTCTATTGCAAGAGGAAGACAGGCTGCTGTGTGCAAAAGCAAACCTCTACCCACTCAGAGTAAATGAGGTAGTGTGGCCTTCCACCAACTATTCTAACAAATGTATCTTGTCAAAAAGCAGAAGACAGCTTGGCCCTCCCTGACCCATGAGCAAAGCAGAGGGAAGCTCCTGGTCTCCAAACACTCAAGGTCTTCCCCATGATCACAAGGTTCATGCCCTTTCTAGTATTCTAGTAGCATACGCTTTCCTGGGGGGCAGGTTCCAGCACCCTCACCTAACAGAGGTTCTTCTCCCCTGGGCCCAGTGCCTCCCCTGCCTGTCACAGGACACAACCTGGCACGAGATCTGGCTTCAGCACTTCCAGACCACCAAGTTCAACTCTTCCATTTAGTGAGCGAGGAAAGAAAGGTCGAGAGAGATGGCTTTTCACTTTTGCTTTTTCTTTCCCTCAACTGCAAGAGTAGAAAATCAGTTGCTACCAACCATCCTAGGAATGACAGGTATGTCAAGGACATCCACTCAATGGGACAGAAAATCCAAATGAGTAGCTTAAACAAAACATGGAAGGTTAAATTGTATGGTTTTGTTTTGGGGAGGGATTTGGGGGGGGTTGTTCTTGTTTTTATTCTTGTTATTTTTGTCATACTGGGGATTGAACCCAGGAACACTCTACCACTGAATTAAGCCTTCTTCCCTTTTTATCTTTTGAGACAGGGTCTTACTAAGTTGCCCAGGCTGGCCTTGAACTTGCTGTCCTCCTGCTTCAGCCTCCCAAGTCACTGAGGCTACAGGCATGCAGTGTTTGCCCAGGTTGAAGTTTTTGATGACCCCAGTGAATGGGATCTGTATAGCTGTCTCCTTCGGCCTTGTGACCTGGCCTTACATAGCCTGGTGACAGCCTTCAATCAGTAAACGTAGCCAAAGCCAAGGAGCACCACTGCACAGCAAGGCCTGGAGAGGCTCCTTGCACTGTGCTCCCTCCTTTAGTGACTGTGTTTGCATGTGCTACGTCTCAGCCTTGTCCAGCCAGCAAGCTGGAGGGACATGAGAGACATGGAGGACAACCAAGACAGCCCCCGCAGCAGAAGCCTGAGAGAGCCAAGGTGAAAGCCGAACTGCCCTGCTGCCCCTGCCTGGATTCCCCATCTGAAGGATGGGCCAGATGAGGAGTTTGTTGTTTAAGCCT
This sequence comes from Geosciurus inauris, assembly GCA_004024805.1. Classification (NCBI taxonomy): domain Eukaryota; kingdom Metazoa; phylum Chordata; class Mammalia; order Rodentia; family Sciuridae; genus Geosciurus; species Geosciurus inauris. The sequence continues at coordinate 13,765 of PVHX01022064.1, read as the reverse complement.
CTGGTTTTGGTGCAGCTCGATACGCAGCAATTTGTAACTGAGCCTTTACTGAGATCAGAAGTAAATGTTTGCAATTTTTTCTTTTTTAAAAAAAAAAAAAGAGAGATGATTGAAATCTAGGGCTAACATGATAGTTTCATAGTCAGGGGGACCCAGCATTCTTCTACCTTTATGCTCCATCATCTTTAACCTGTGGCTCTCATCCTCAAATTTGTCTCAGGATCCAATATAGCTGCTAGACCTCCAGTCAACATACTTGTATTCCAAGAAGGAAGGAGGAAGGGAAAAAAGGAAGCCTCTTCTAGCTGCATTAACTTTCTTTAAAAGAACTTTCCTAGAAACCCCATGCCAGGACAAGTAGCTTGATTCCCATCGGCTACTTTGAGCTGCATAGAAGGCCGGGAAACGTAGCCAGGCTTTTAACTGAGAACGTTGCCCGCTAGAATAAAATCAAGGGTCATGGTTAGCAAAGAAGCACCAGGGTATTTGGTAGGCACCAGCACACTCTGCCAAGGCATGTGTGAAATCACACTCCAGACCTCGAACCCCAAAACACATAGGGATGTAAAACAACCCATGTCATGCAGAGAACATGCTGGTTTCCCAAAAGGCTCATAGTGGTGGCCTTGATGTGCAGGGGGGGAGGGTAGCATCTGGGCAACAGATATGCACATGAGGAGTCATGAGTGCCCTGGTCTCCGGGGCCCTTTTGCTATGAACACAGATGGGAGGGGAAATTTATTCTCAAAACTGTGGTCCTAACCGAGGCAATGCTTGCTTTCTTTCTGTTTTATTTGTATTGAGATATAATTCCCATAACATCAAATTCACCATTTGAAGTAGGAGGGTTTTAGTATCTATTGTACAAATGCCAGCACAATCTAATTCCAGAGTGTTTCCATCACACTGAAAAGAAACTCTGTACCCATTAGCGGTCAGGGCAAATTCTGCCCTTAATCCTCCTCTACCCCATCCCAGGTCCACGAAAGAGCAGGACTTGTCCCTTGAGTGAATGCTTGCGCTCCTTAGACAACCCAGGCTCAAGCCCTGGGGTTCCGGGATGGATTAGACCCTCTTGGGAAAACCAAGGACAAGGTCACAGTGCAAGTCACCCAAGTCCAAGTCTCCAGCGATGCTACCAGATCTGAGCACTGGAGCCCGGCTGCCTGGGAGCTGCCTCCCTGCAGCCCACTTCCCCACCTGCCCTGCAGCAGAAAAGGAGGCTCTGCAGCCCCGGGCAGGACATCTTCAACAGCTTCTGGTCCTAACACCCCAAGGTGCAGAAGCAGCTGACAAGCCCCTAGTGACCCTCTCTGAGAGGCTTCTAGACTGGGGTACCAGTTAGTGTGGAGGAGGCCGGAGGGGGGAGAGCACAGCAGGAGATTGTCAGGGGCCCCCACTCACTGCTGTCCAGGAGGCATGGAACTCATTTCACAGAGGAGGACCGGAGGTTGGCAACCAGAGGTTGGCAAAGAAGAGGACCAGCTCTGAAGGGAGAGCCAGAGTTTCAGACATTCCCATCTGAGCCTCAGCTCTGCGTTTTGCACTGCGCCATGCTGTGGGCACCTGTGGAAATGCCTCCTGACCTGGCCGTGGCAGGTGGAGACACCTCCTCCAGTGGCCTGGCCCTTGCTGCCTGTAGGGCCAGGACATTAGGAAGGGGCTTGGCTTAGCTCAGCCCTGGCTCCTGAGAGCTGGTGGGAGCTCGGAGAGAGCTCTTCCTCTGCCTGCTGCCTACTCTCCAGTCCTCAGGCAAAAGGGTTGCTCAAGGAGACTCCAGGATTTGGGGTCTGCCTCATCACTGTCGCCAGGAGTCCCTCCTTCTGACTGACTTGCTCCCCAGTCCTCGCAGTGCCTCTGGAAGCAACGGAGAGGCAGCCGTGGGATCCTGGCTGCACAGCCCAGGTGAAGCAGGCTGGAGACTGGATGGATGGGGGGCTGGCATGTCACAGGTCTGCTTGCAGAGCCGGGGGGAGGGGGACAGCAGGAAGGACGGCAGGTTGTGCTGTCTGGTTGATGAAGGGGGTCAGCGTGTGTATGTGTCATCGAGGTGGGCAGGGAAGGGGAGGGCTGTGCGTGGGGGGAGGATATATATGCTGGTGTGGCTGACACGGAGGAACCGAGCCTCACATCCAGGGAGCCCTACGACTGACAGCTCTCAGGTAGGCAACTGCATGCAGCCCCCAGCCCCGACCGTGACCAGCTGCTAGAGCCTCGGGAGAGCAGGCAGCCCGGGCTGGCTCTTCCGCCCCTGTCCTTTGTCCAGTGTGCCTGCTGCTGGCCTCTCCTGAGATTATTTCTTCATTCATCTTATTTTCAGCGCTCAGATGGTGGGGAAGGGGGAGGGCTAAGGGTTTTCTAATCTCACAGAGAGATGCAGAAGAAGAAAGCTGAACTTGCAAATGAGGAAAAGTTTTGCTTCCCCAGTTGTGGCCCCAACTTGGTGGTTGCTATCTGTTGAGAAGAGGTGGCTGCAGGAATGAGGTCAGGCGAGGAGTGGCACTTGGAGGGCGTGTGTCTCTGGGGGCAGTCCCCAGAAAGCCCCTGGTACCCAGGCGAGGGTTGTCTCTCTGTGGCTTTTTCTCCTTCCCTGATGTTGTGTTCAGGCTGCTCCAAAGGTATCGCTGAACTTAGTGCTGTTTGGTTTGGAGTTCTCAATCTGGAGGGGACCCTTCTCCCTTCCACCCTGAATAGAAATCATCCCTAATGATGTGGGGAAGAGCCAGACCTGCACGTTGTGCTCCAACTGTATACACTATCAAATGCAAAGGGTGTGAGCGGATTTCACAGAGCATTTCTGCGGCATGACCTTGGGCTCCCAGACCCTGCATTCCTCCCAGCTCTCCTTTCCTTCCCGGCTTTGTTCCCCTGCTGCCCAGGTCTCTGCCCGGGGCGCGTGGAATACTCCATTCACAGGTCGCAACATAGAAACTCTGGCTGCTGTCACTCAGCCTCCTCTTCGTCCTCCTCTCTTTGTGCGGCTCTCTCCCCGCGAGTCTCCTCTCCCCGTCCCCTCCTCCCTCTCACTCTGAATATGGGCAAGTTCTGGGGGAATTTCAAGTAAGGCAGGAGGATTCGGGGAAGGGACTATTTAGAGCTAGCTGCTTTGGACTTGAATACCCTGATCCTGGGCTTCAACATCTGCGTTTAGCTTCCTCGAGCAGCCCATAATTGCCCTAATTATAACCAATAACATTGTTCGGCAGACTAACAAAAGATGAGCTTTGCACGGCATTTGCCAGCAAGCCCAAACCAGAGTTTTCAACACGGAGAGAAAAAAGTAACTGCCTGGCTTCTTATCAAAACCTCCCAAAGAAAACACTGCTCTTTCTCCCTGCCTGTGGGTGGCTGCCGCACGCACCCTTTTTCTTCTCATTTATGAAGTCTGGCAGGGACGTATTCTACAAGCTTCTACCGATGCCATGATACCTTTAACAGAAAGGATTCGGGTTCCTTGAGCTGGTTGAGTCTTCTGCAGGGACAACTACCCAAACTCAACCTTAGTAAAAGCAGCAGCTTTGGTTTTCCTTGTGTGGTCTGATGCCTCCTGTCCAGGGCACTATGGTACAACGTGTGGTGCAGCCCTGTTCCCCAAGGGGCACTAGCCCCTGCTTTATCAGCTGAAGGTTCTTAGGGATTTAGAAAACGCGGGGGTTTTGCATTGCCAATGAAGGGAGTAATTGCAGGATTAAGCTCAGACCCGAGCTCCCAGGAGCCTGAGACAGAAGCTGTCACCAAGCTATTCCATCTTCAATCAATCAGTATTTATCAGCTACATCCCACCAGGCAGGGGAGGCACTGGGGCCCTGTAGATTCAACAGAGGTGATAATAACAGCACTTGTCACTGTGCAATGATTTAGGTATTTTCACACCATTATCCCAGCACCAGCTCTGGGAGGCGGTGTCATTATCTCAGAGTTTGCAGTTGAAGAAACAAGCTGAGGTTCGATGATTTGTTCAGCTCACGGCAGAGACAGAGCTGAGTGCAGCTGTCCTGGCTCTGGAACAGTCCCCTTAAAATCAGGGTGCTTATGAACTAATAATGAGGACACAAAACAAACACGCCCAAAACAATTAGAGGACAATGTGGAGCTGGATGCAATCAGCCCCAAGAGTGCAAGTCCAGAGGAGGTTAGGGAAAGGATGCTTCCTCTGAGGATTTTTCTTTCCTTTCTTTTCTTTTGTACTAGGGATTGAACCCAGAGGTGCTTTACCACAGAGCTGCATCCCTGGCCCTTTTTTATTTTTTTTAATTTTGAGACAGGGTCTCCCTGAGCTGCTTAATGTCTCACAAAGTTGCAGAGGCTGGCCTCAAACTTGCAGTCCTCCTGTTGCAGCCTCACAGGGATTACAGGCATGCACCCCTGCTCCTGGCTTCCCCTGAGGATTCTAACCGGGTTGGGAAAAGGTGGGATTTGGATAGATCAAGGGCTTTGAAGAGGAAGGTGGCAGCCAGGACCAAAGCATAGGAGGAGAGCAAAGAAGTCACTATTTCTTGAAACCTACTGTGTGCCAGGTAGTGAGGCTAAACTTGTCTACATGCTTGTTTCATGCTAATAACATGCATGGCAGGAACGTGAGCTTCAGATATGCCCTCTACACTTTCACTGACACAGATTGGTGGTTCTTCACTCCCAGCCCCACAGCCGCCAGAGCCCATGAGGGACCTTTGAATCTTGTGTGTTCTGAGTCTGGGCTTAGCTGCTCATCAGGGGTCCTAGGAAAGCATTGGGCCCTTCTCAGAAAATAGGAGTCATCCATCATGTCAATAGCTTGTAGCAGCCTGAATTGCTGGGAGCTCATTAGGCCAACTGGATTTTTCAAACAATTGTATTTAATGGCTACAGTTGTTCCCGCTAACATAAAGCCTTCCTTCTAACCCACCAACTGGCTGTGAGGTTTGGGGCACATCAGCTTGGCGGGAGGCATCTTCCACGAAGCTCCCTCAATAGTGTGCAATCACTTCCCTTCTTGACTTTCTGTGATCCTGTGGTGTTTCAAAACCCTGGCAGCTGCTTTGGCATCGCAGAAGCACAGGCTCGCCAGCCCTTGAGGGCCGGCCTTGCTGGTGATGTGCGTAACTGGCCTCGCCACCACACAGCCAGGGCTCTGCTTCCTGCAGAAGCTCGGTGCCAAGCCCTACTCTGATCACACTGCTCCTGCAATCCTCCCCCACCCACCCCCCATTCATCTTTTCATTCATCCAGCCAGAACGTGCGTGGAGTTCCCGAGAGGAGCCGCGCGGTGCAATGCCGGGACGCACAGCCTGCGGAGTCCTCGGCTAGCTCCAACACAGTCAGTGTCACAAAATGTGAACAAGCTGTGCCAGCTGTCTCCAAAGAGGCACACCTGCCCACCTACGTACTGAGCTTCCAGAAATGGAGACTTTTTTTGTTTGATTTTTCCTTTTGGAATTTGCACTTTAGTGAATTTTATGATGTATATAATTTGTGAATAAATATATTGGGAATGTGTGCTCAACACTGATTGCTATGGTGGGGTAACTGTGGTTGATGGCAATTATTAATTATATATTTCAAAATAGCTAGGAGAGAGGATTTTGAATGTTCCCAACACCAAAGAATGATTAATGTTGGGGATGACCGATCTGGCAATTATCCTGATCTGATCATCGCAGGTTGTGTACATGTATTGAAAGGTCACAACGTACCCCATAAATATGTACGATTATTTTGTTAGCCAAAGGTTTAAAAAAAAGAAAAAAACCTGCTCATTAGAGGTATAAATTTAAAGTTTGAAGATTTTCTAGATTCATTGTTCTCCTCAATATTTTCCAATTTTTTCAAAAAGAACAGAGTGATTTTATAAAAGTAAATAAAAGCTTTTAAAAGTCCATGTAAATTATCTTGACAGTATATGTGGGAGAATTTGCCAGAACCAGGAAGATGAAAGCTTAGAGGGCTTCCTTCCACCCTGTGCCAGCCATGAAGGCACATGCTCTCGGCCCCTCGCAGCCCTTCCTAAACCCTCATCCCTTGCTGCCATGTGAAGACCTCGTCTCTTCTGCCCCTTCCCTCTTTCCTTCTAACTTCCCTTACCAGGATAGGTTAAATATCTGGCCATTCAGAGAATCAAATATTAACCAACTAGTTCAACTGCCTGTTTTACAGAAGGAGAAACTAAGGCTCAAGGAATAAAAGACCCTGGCTTACAATCCCATGTGTCTAGAACCCAGGACCCCTATCTCCATACAAGGGGCTCTTGCTCATTCGTAGTAGCTCCTCGCCTGGGTATCCTGGCCCTGCAGGGGGTGGGCAATTGCCTAGCCCCCACCACCCACCCTGTGCCACTCCCCTGTTTGCAGGTGGAAATTTAGAGAAAAGAGACTTTAAAGGTGTATCCATGAGAGGGGGGGAAAGAAAGTGAAGAAGCCTCCCTCAGTCATAACTGGCAAACACACCAAGCTCCGTGTTGGGGATCTGTCTGCTGTGGGCCCAGGAGCCAGAGCACAAGACGACCCAGCTTGTGCAGCTGGAGGCAATGAAAACTCTCTCTAGGAACAGAGGAGAGGGGCCAATTAAGAGGCTGTAATCAGACAAGGTGAGCCCAGAGCAGGTCCTTAGAGGGGGTCCAGCTCATGAAGACAAGCAGGGGTGGAAAAGTGGTCAGAGCCTGGGCCTGGGGATCAGAGGGGCATAAGCCCCATCTGCCACTTAGAGTTCTGTCTCCTCCACTGTAAAATGGGGACAGTAGTACCTACCCCATACGGTGGATGTTTATAGAGTAATGAACGCCATGCCCAGCACACAGTACTCTAAAGATAATAGTCATGGGATTTCTGTTAAATACGAACAGATTCCATCCCAATGAGATTCCACCAGAATCTATCCTTCCTCAAAGCAGAAACATGGTGTGGAGTTAATGGTCGCCCAGAACACACAATTTGGAGTCAAAATACCTGAGTTTAATTCCTAGCTCTACTCTTACTGAGCGATCTCAGACAAGCTGCTTAACCTTTATGAATTATGTGTATCACAGGAAGGGGGTTAAATTAACCTACACCACAGGGCTGCAGGTGAATATGGAAATCATCTGTCATCCGTATAGAACAATATTCTATGCATGTGGTTGATGAAGAGTAAAGGGACCCACTTCTAGGAGAGAGAACTCTCTCTTCTCCTCTTCCTTTCTCCACCAGGAGCCCCCAAATCACAGACTTCTACAGAGGTTGTGAAACAAAATTCAGAGTTTAGCATCAGCTAGAGCTGCATATGTAAGCCTCCAACAGAAAAGCAACTAATTATATTGCCCTTGGAAGCCAGCGTACGTGTGAGTAGGTTAAGGCTCAACCATAGTACTATTTTATCTTTATAAAAAGTAAGACACAATCAAATTTACAAGGTGTCATTATCCAAATAAGAGGTAATTAAACATTTCTTTATTCAATACAAATGGTCTGATTATAGTATTGCCACACTGAATGGTTAGCTGAGCTTGGCTCAGAGATGAAATACAAGCCATGTAAAATTCGAACATACTCAGGTAAATTGTATCTACTGATGGTCACTGGGCAATAAATGAAAAAAAAAAACCTGTCATTATCCCCATCTTACTGTTGAGGAGACTAAGGCTCTTGGAGGTGAATAACTTAGCCAAAGTCATACAAAGTATAAGGCTTGAACATAAATATAAGTCATGAATGAATCACTCACCTTCATTGTATATACGGAGCTTCAAACCAGCATAAGGATGCAGTGAAGATTCTTAAAAATTAAAAACTCCCGCTGAGTTTTCAAAGTTCAAAAAATGTAACTTAACCACGCACTCAACTGCACTGGGTGTTGTGAGGAAAACAAAGGGTACAAGATGTCCCCATTTAGAGACTGCAAACCACCTGTGCCTCAGGACTGCGTGGTCCTGCCCACTTTGTGGATTCTTTGAATGGCAGAGAATGGATAACACTGAGTGGGTGGTTCCTAAATAATGGGTGGGGCCAGGTGTTCCCAGTGAGCGGGGAACAGAGAGGAGATTGGGGACTGGAGGAGAGTGTGTCACAGACCAGCGGGGGGCTCCTGGCCAATGCCCAGGAAATAAGGCCAACAGCGAAGTGAAGGGGCCTGTGTTTTAAACCCAGCCAGGCCATCAAATAAGCAGATGCTGATAGTCCCAGGACCTGCCTCCTTTCTTCTCCTCACCCCTAAATCCCATTTACCCAGAATTTGAGATAACAAATATCAGCTGAGCTACCCAGCACTTCCTGAACATGCAAGTTGTTAATGAGGTTCATGAAAACCCTCAGCAGGAAAGCATTTCATTAACATCTGTCACCGCTCATCAGCTCGGCTTAGGCGCACATTACGCATGGCAATCTCGTGATGGGAAGGAGAGGCAGTCCGGCCCTTCCCTCCTCGGCTTCCCTTTCTTCTGTGACATAGAGCCACTGCCATCATGTGGCTGCAGCCGGCACAGCCGTGCCCTTCTAGACAAATTCTGCACACCGGTCTCCTGACTAGAAAGACAGGGATAAGAAGTGCAAAGGCAATTCTCAAATTAAGGAAAAGGAAGGCTCCAGCAGTCCTCGAACACAAGCCTGGCTTGTGTTCTAGAACAGTTGTTACATGTAGCGGCCATTCGGAACTTGAGACACATTTCCATCTCAGAAAAACAGCTGGTCTCCACAGACCTAGCACAGAACACTATCCCAGCCATGCTTACTAGCCATTTGTGACCTCTTCTCCCAGACATGCACTGGACTTCCAGCTTAGGATGGCCTCTTGCCTTGCTCTGCTACAAAACTAGTTCCCACCTCTCCTTGCTCCAACTGGACATTGTTCTAAGAGATACTTTGTGGGTGATCCAAATCCTGAAGTATCCCTGTGCCACAGGCACCTTGGACTCCTGATGAGGCAGCTGCTCCCAGACATTCCTCAGCTCTCTGTTTGCCGAAGAGAAAGAAGAAGGTTCCCAAGATCTGCCACTCTCATTGGTGAAACTTTGAGCACCTCCTAAGTGCTGTGCCCTGTGCTGGGTGCTGGAAATACAGAGAATCCCAGGACAGGATTTCTTCCTTCTAGGAAGCCAGTCCAGTAGAGAAATAGATAAGTAAGTTCAAGGTTACATCTGAGACGGCTAAGTGCTGAAAGACGTAGTCACATTCTGGAGCACTTTGCATGGCTCTCTCTCTTCTATAAAGAGCTTGTCATGTGCCGGGTGCTATTTCAACTGCTTACAAACACAAACCCACTACTGGTCATGAGGTAGGTACCAAAAATTATCCATTTTACAGATGAGGAAGCTAGCCAGGGGCAGAGCCAGGGTCTGAACCCAGGAGTCCCTAGAATGAACAGATGAAGACAACGCACATACAACTCTCGGCATCAGTCTGGTGTGCCTGTGTGACAGATGAGGAGCCTGAGGCCTGCTCGCTCCTGCTGTGATGTGCCGCTTTGAGATGCCATAGCAGCAGGAGAGACTGATAGAGCTCCACCAGGGGTTGGAGATAGCTTCCCAGAGGGAAGTGTACAAGGCGTGAGGCGGAGAAGTATATTCTGGGCAGAGGGATCAGCTCAGCCAGTGTCAAGCGACAAAGACAAGAGCCTGATGTAGTTGGAACTGTATCCACAGGGATGAGACACAATGCGAGGGTGATTGACAGGCGGTGAGGCAGGAGCCAGCACTCAACCAAGTCCTTGGAATTCCTCCTGGAGGCCACAGGCGTTATAGAATTAAGTATGAAGTGACATCATCAGATTTGTAGACGGCTTGGAGAGAGGCCAGACCTTAGATGGACTAATTAGAAGGTTATTATAAAAATAAAGTAATAAATCTCAACTAAGGCACCAGCCCTCGGGATAGAGAGAAAAATTGAATTTGAGAGGCGTTCATGGATATAGATGTTTGTTTTCATTGTTGCTAGCCCAAGACGTCCCATCACCTGAAGGATAAAGTACCCCCTCTAGCAGGGCAAGGAAAACCTGTTCCATTTGGACCCTACCCCATTCAAAAGGGACCTGTCTCAGGAATATGGGAGCATCCCAGTCCCCACATCTGCTTACCGTCTTCCTTGGGCTATGATCCTGACTCCCTGCCGCCTTTGGAATTGCTGTTTCCTGGGTCTCCTGGATATCCTCTCGGCAAACTCTTTTTCAAAACCCACATCAACTCTCAAATCATTGGCTTAACAAATATTTACTGAATGTCCTGATAGTCTCTATCCTCTTGGTCTGAAATGTTCCCATGATGGGCCACTGGGTGGTTTCATCTGCAGGCCCCTTCTCTCTCACTGTTGACTGGCTCCATTTCACATCCTTCCCATGCCCATGCCTCTCAGACTTTGTCGAGCATGTACGCTGGGAATCTTGCTGATTCCCACAGATCCTGGCTCAATGGTCATGGGGTGCAGCCTGAGAGTCTGCATTTCTAACAAGATCCCAACTGGTCCACAGATGCATTTGAGTAGGAGGACCATATACATTTTCTTCAGATAGTCTGATGTAAAAGCAATAAAGGCAATTATTTTTGTTTTTTTATGATGAACTCTTTAGTAAAGGAAAAGCTATTTACAATGAAATGCACAGAATCCAAATGTTCAATTTGATTTGGCAAATGTATACACTCTTGTGAAAGTTTATTATATTTCCAGAAAGCTCCCTCATTCTCTTTTCCATTTAATCTTCCAAATAAAGGTGGTTCAATGGGGACCCAAAATAATGTAGTCCAAGGAAGTAGCTTTCGGATTCAAGAAGTTTGATCCAAGGAAAAAAATGTAAAGAGGAAGAGGAGAAACTCCACACATCCTGCAGGCTGCCCTGCGGGAAGACTGTAAATTACCCATCTAACTAATCATTGGAGCTACCATCTTAGAATAGTTTCTTTGTTCATTTTCCATAAATAATGCTATATGCCAGGCCCTGTGCCTGGTGTGGAATGGCAAGGTGACCATCATGGCCCTGTGCTCAGGAGGCCCACTCTCTTGGTTTTTTCTGGCTGCTATTGACAAAATGCCTTATTGACAACAGAAATGTATTTCTCATACTTCTAGAGGCAGATTTGTTGTCTAGTGAGGACCCATTCCCTAGTTCACAGATGGCACCCTTTTGCCGTGTCCTGACATGGTGTATGGGCTACTGAGCTCTCCTGGGTCTCTTTCATAAGTGCACTGATCTCATTAACTAGAGCCCGACCCCCCCCACCTCCCGATACCCCACCCTCTATACTATTACCTTGGGGGTTAAGTTTTCAACATATGGATTTTGGAGAGACACAAACATTCAGACCATAACATGAGCTCACCTTAACAGGAGCAACAGATAAGGAGACCAAGGAAGCTCCCTAGAAGAGATGGCAGGGGAATGAGCATTTTGGCCATGCCAGGGGCGGTGACAGGAAGTACCTGAGTCATTAATAAATCTCATATTTTTCTCACTCTCACAGAGTACTTTGTAAAACCTCCCTATAGATCTCATTTCATCTTCATAACAGCCCTGTGACAAGGCAGGTGTCACTGTTCCCCTTTCACAGCAGTGGAAACTGAGGCTTGGAGAGGTTGGTTAAAGGTACCTGCTGGCCAGTGGCACAGAAATGCTGTGATCTCCCTGGAAATCTGTCTCCACCACCCCACAGCTGCTCCCTGAATGGAGTGGCAGGAATCACGGGGCACTCTCCTCAGGAACCAAGACCCCAGCCTGTGCATGAACATTAGTCCTGGATGACAGGACCAAACACTGGCTCCCCTGACAATCTGCTCCCTCCTAGAAGATGAGTCTCAGACCCTTGGCACTATTCCCACTGGGGAATGACTTTTCTGCATCCCGTGGGTTAGGATCCCCAGCCCTGGCCAGCTGGCCTCCTAATGCCTGTACTAATTGGCACACCTCCTCATGTGTTTTAGCATTTGCTTCCTGCTTCTGCACCATGAAAATCATGCTTTGTGACCTCCTGCTACTCAGCCTCCTCTCCAGCGTGTTCAGCAGTTGTCCGAGGGATTGTCTCACCTGCCAGGAGAAACTCCACCCAGCTCTGGACGGCTTCAACCTGGAGGTAGGTCGAGGAGGTGAAGAAGCCACCCTCTCCCTGTCTATCTCCTCCTGTCCACTGGAAAGCAGACCCTGAGAGAGTAACTCAAGACTCTCCCAGAGGACAGAACTTGTCCAGTGTCATGTAACCAGGAGGAAACAGATATGGACACCTTCCAACCAGGAAACCTGTGACCTTTCCACTTTGACACCTTCAAATTGCTGTGTGCCATGGCACACAACTGTAATCACAGCTACTCAGGAGGCTGAGGTAGGAGGATTACAAGCTCAAGTCCAGCCTGGGCAACTTAGCAAGACCCTGTCTCAAAAAGCAAAACAGGTTGTGGGTGCAGCTCAGTGATAGAGCACTTGCCTAGCATGTGCAAGGCCCTGGGTTCCGCCCAGCACCACACACACACACCATACACACACACCTGCTTGTGAGGCCCTATTGTTTCCAGCATTAAAATGATGCATTCTTTTAAAAATTTTTTTTTGTTCTTTTTAATTATACATGACAGCAGAATGCATTCCAGCATATCACACATACATGGAGTGTAACTTCTCATTCTTGTGGTTGTACATGATGTGCAGTTACACTGGTCGTGTGCTCATATAAACACAGGAAAGTGATGTCCAGTTCATTCTACTGTCTTTCCCATTCCCATCTTCCCTCCCTTCCCTTCATTCCCTTCTTTTAAAATATTTTTTAGTTAGAGTTGGACACAGTGTCTTTATTTTGTTTGTTTACTTTTATGTGGTGCTGAGGATCGAACCCAGTGCCTCACACGTGCAAGGCAAGTGCTCCACCACTGAGCCACAGCCTCAGCCCCCTTCATTCCCTTTTGTCTAATCCAGTGAACTTCTATTCTCCCTCACCCCTTTCACTCCCCCTCCACCCCCCAGCTCTGCTTATTGTGAGTTACTCGTTTATCAGAGAGAACATTTGGCCTTTGGTTTTGGGGGACTGGCTTATTTCACTTAGCATGATAGTCTCCAGTTCCATCCATTTACCTGCAAATGCCATAATTTCATTCTTCTTTAAGGCTGAGTAATATTCCATTGTGTATATATATCACATTTTCTTTATCCATTTATCTGTTGAAGGGCACCTAGATTTGTTCCATAGCTTAGCTATCGTGAATTGAGCACTATAGTCTGCTGATTTTAAGTCCTTTGCGTCCATACTGAGGAGTGGAATAACTGGGTCAAATGGTGGTTCCATTACAAGTTTTCTGAGGAATCTCCATGCTGCTTTCCAGAGTGGTTACACCAATTTGCAGTACCACCAGCAATGTATGAGTATAATAATACTTTCTTTTTTTAAAATATTTTTTAGATGTTGATGGACCTTTATTTTATTCATTTATTTGTGGTGCTGAGAATCGAACCCAGTGCCTCACGCATGCAAGGCAAGTGCTCTACCGCTGAGCTACAACCCCAGCCCCAATAATACATTCTTATTTCAGAGAATTTGGCAAATTTGGAGAAGTATTAAAATTTAAAATCTAAATCACCATTAATCCCAGCAATCAGAGAAAGAATTGCACACTTTCCCCCCACTTACTATAGTGCACCAGGATACTGTTCCCATTTCATTAAGCAATATTTGAAGTTATTTCTTTCTCCGAATACAGCATATTCAGAGAACATGTTGCTGTTTAACCCTTCCCTGCCTGGTGAACATGCACATGGCCCTCCATTTTTTGATGCTGTAAACAATTCTACAATGACCATTCAACGATCTGAAACGCTGTCTCGTATATTTTAAATATTCAACTTGAGGTGC
>PVHX01022063.1:0-28441 GCA_004024805.1 Geosciurus inauris | reverse complement strand
GGACCAAAAAAAAAAAAAAAAAAGACCAGCTGTGCTTCAGGTGCCCACCTGGGTCCCCCCACTTTGGCTATCATTTCACTGCAGCTGTGACCTTTTGGGATGCCTTTCCCCAGGTCTTGATTTAGACATGGAAGGGATCACAGCAGAGGCCACCCCATAGGCCACATCTCATTGGCAAGTTCCACACAAGACAGTAGCAAGACAGGTGCCTTTTCCTGCTTGCAGACCAACTTCTGCCAAGAGCAATGCCAGCACGCACACCTGAACTTGAGCCAGCTGTCCTCTGGAGGGTGGCTCTCAGTGCCCTTGCCATCAGCAGAGTAGGTGCGGCTGGAGGCTGATCCAACCCCAGAGAGGTGGCAGAGCGGCAGGTCGTCTGTCCAACTTGGTTGCTGCTCCTAGAAAAGAATGCCAGGGAACCATGAAGTGCTTTCTTTTCTTTTTTGGGGGGTTGGGGGTTACTGAGGATCGAACCCAGGGGCGTTTGACCACCGAGCCACATCTCCAGCCATTCTTAGTTTTTATTTTGAAACAGGGCCTCCTTAAGTTGCTTAGGGCCTTGCTAAGTTGCTGAGGCTGGCTTTGAACTTGTGGTCCTCCTGCCTCAGCCCCTTGAGCTGCTGGGAGCAGGTCTGTGCCACTCTACTCCACTTCACTTTTTTGTCCCAACAAAACCCTAGCAGGCCCAGCAGCCCCCGTGTCCCCAACACACACACAGGGTTCCACTTCTCTGGAGAACAGTGATGCCTGTGTGAACAGACGCATGCAGAAGGGTTTGCTGTTGTTACGGCTAGTCGACTCATGGGTTCCCCAGGAAACCCCACAAAGATGGCACTCCCACATGCAAGGCTTGGGATGGTCTCCACGAGGGAGCTATCAGAAAACATGAATGACACACGCGCAGATGACACAAACATGGGCAGGAAGTTCTTCACGGCCCCATTTCTCCCTGCAAAGCTGCTGCTTCTTCTTTTTTTTTTTTTTGGTACCAGAGATTGAACTCAGGGGCACTCGACCACTGAGCCACATCCCAGCCCTATTTTGTGTTTTATGTAGAGACAGGGTCTCACTGAGTTGCTTAGCGCCTCACCATTGCTGAGGCTGGCTTTGAACTCAGGATCCTCCTGTCTCAGCCTCCCTAAGTGCTGGGGTTATGGGCGTGAGCCACCACGCCCAGCTCCTGTAAAGCTTCTGACTGTGCTGTGCAAAGGATTCCCTTGGGCGCCAGTTACACCTGCAGATGTCAGAATGTCTAACCTAGGCACAGCCCTGGATATCCGCATGATACACAGCTCACCACACGTGACCCTCACTCAGGTGGCTGGGAGCTGGACTTGAGAGACTCTTACTCACAAGCTGGTCACAGACCCCCTCCCTGACACTGGGGCCCCTGCTGCTGGCATCCTTCCCTTGCCCCTCCGCACATCTTCCTGGGCCAATACCCACATCCCACAGCCCTGCCCACATCCCTCTCCCTCCTTGCAGAACACCCCGTGTCTTCTCGTCTAGCAGTTCTCCAAGACCTCTGGACTCTGACTCAGGAGTCCCGCTCTGGGGTACTCATTCTGTACGTGGTTCCCTCACCCTGCCTGCCTGTATCTGATTCCCATCCACTCCACACACTATCAGACCAGGCTGTTCAGCAGGATCACTGCGGTTTACACGTGCGCGCATGCACGTGCACAGCTGTCCAGGACCTGGCCCAAATATGCTGACTGAATTTCCACTCTCTGGGGTGCACCTTGAGTAGCCATATTTTGAGAAGCCCAGAGACAACCCAAAACAAGGCCCAGATGTGACTCCTTCTTTCTCAGCCTGCCTGCACACCTGGCCTCTCACCTACCACCACCCTGGCTCACGCAGGCAGTGCCACTGTATTGAACCAGAGCAAACTGAAACAACTGAACAGGGGCCTCCGCCCAGCCCCAGCCCTTTTATTAAATTTTGAGACACGGTCTTCCTAGTTTGCTGAGGGTCTCACTACGTTGCGCACACTGGTCTTAAACGTGCAGTCCTCCTGTCTCTGAGTAGCTGAGATTAAAGGCATGTGTGCCACACCTGGCTCTGTATCTAGCTTTTGTGACTATTTTCATCTTCTGCTTATTTACATACCAAGAGGGAATCATTTTATTACCTTTGTTCATTTTAATTGCTTTTATGCTACATTTATCTATTTTAGCACTACACTTAGTACACTGGAGCAACTTTTGCAGGGTGTGGAAGTCTATTTTACTTTCAAATTAACATGTAGTAAAATTCACTTTAAGCTGGGTGCAGTGGCACACACCTGTAATCCCAGCACTTAGGGAGGCTGAGACTGGAGGATTGAGTTCAAAGCCAGCCTCAGCAATGGCGAGGTGCTAAGCAACTCAGTGAGAACCTGTCTCTACATAAAACACAAAACAGGGCTGGGGATGTGGCTCAGTGGTCAAGTGCCCCTGAGCTCAATCCCCAGTACATACATACATAAATAAATAAATATAAAAAAGAGTCGAGGATGTAGCTCAGTGGTAGAATACCTGTCTACCCCCTGAGTCCCCAGTGCCACAAGGAAAAAAACAAAATGAGGCGTGTAAGTGAAACCATGCAGTACACATCCCGCTCCCTTTTGTACTAGGGATTGATCCCAGGGACCCTCTATCACTGAGGTGATTCCCAGCCCCTCTTTCTTTTTATCTTTTGAGACAATGTCTCACTACCACAGAGCTACATTCCCAGCACCGCCCCGCCCCCACCTTTCTTTTTATTCTGATAGGGAGTCACTAAGCCTCCAAGGCTGGCCTTGAACTTGCCATCCTCATCCTCTTAACTCAGCCTCCTGGGTGGCTGGGATTATGGGCACACATCCAGGTGCCCAGCAGTATACCCTTTGAGGCTGGCTTCTTTCATCCACACCATGCCCCTGAGACCCCTCTGTGTGCTCCTGTGCACACCCACGGCCGCTCCTTGCTGCAGAGCATTCTCCTGAGCAGGGGATGTTTATCCACTCATCCACTGAAGGACTTGGGGCTGATTCCAGGTTTCAGGGAGCATTAAGGGAGCTGCTATAAACACTCATGTTCAGTTCTCTGGGGCAAATAAATACCCAGGAGCGGATTGCTGTGTCATATGGTGAATGTGTTTATCAGACACTATTACCAAGCTGTCCTCCAGAGTGGCTGTACTATTTGCATTTCTATAGCAGCGCAGGAAATTGCTTGCCCTCCCCACCTTGTGGTTTTGTTTGTTGTTTTAGACATTCCAGGAAGCTGCCTTCTCTCTTCATGCTTTAATTTATACTTCCCTCATGAGGGTCAATGATGTCCGGTTTCATGTGCTTATTTGCCACCTGTCTCTGCTCAAGCATCTTAGCCTTATGCCCCCTTTTAATGGTGTTTCCGTAACTATTGAGTTCTGGGAGTTCTTTACATATTTTGGATACAAGTCCTGTGTTGGGTATATTAATAAATATTTGTGAATAGTTTCCCAGTCCGTAGCTGCTCACTCCATCCCCTTAGGAGTGTCTTCTGCAGAGCACACTTTAGTTTGATGATATCCATCCTACCATTTTTTTCCTTTCATGGTTCACGCTTCTGGAATTCTAAGAACCTTTTGCTGGGCTGAGGTTGTGGCTCAGTGGCAGAGCACTTGCCTCACACATGTGAGGCACTGGGTTCGATCCTCAGCACCACATAAAAATAAGTAAACAAAATAAAGACACTGTGTCCATGTATAACTAAAAAATATTAAAAAAAAAAAAAAAGAACCTTTTGCTCAGACCCAGGTCACAAAGATCTGGGTTTTTTTTGTTTTGTTTTTTGGTACTGGAAATTGAACTCAGGGCACTCGGCCACTGAGCCACATCCCCAGCCCTATTTTGTGTTTTATATAGAGACATGGTCTCACTAAGTTGCTTAGCGCCTCGCCATTGCTGAGGCTGGCTTTGAACTTGCGATTCTCTTGTCTCAGCCTCCCTAAGTGCTGGGATTACAGGCTTGAGCCACCGTGCCCGGCTAAGATCTGTTTTCTTCTGGAAGTTTTTTAGTTTTACATTGTACATTGAGATCTGTGATCTATTTTGAATTAATTTCTGTAGAAAGTAGGAGCTTGAGGTCATTTTTTTTCCTGCATGATATCCAATTGTTCTAACACCATCTGTTGAGAAGATTAGGCTTCCTTCACTGAATTACCTTTGTATGTCTGTCAAAAATTAACTAGCCATATTGTATTGGTCAATTTCTAGACTCTACTCTGTTTTACTGATCTATATGTCTCTCTGCCAACATCACACTTTATTACCTTAGCTTTACTACTGTGGCTTTATGGTAAGTCTTAAAATCACACAATGTGATTCTTCTAATTTTATCCTTTTTCAAAATTGTTTTGGTTGTTCTAGTCTTTTGTCATTCCACATAAATTTTATTTAAAAAATTCCTGTTAGGAATTTGATTAGACCTGTTTTAAATCCATAGGTCAACATGGGGAGGACTGGAATCTTCACTAGCTGGTTCTTTCAATCTATCAACAGGGTATGTCTTCACTCATGGTTTTTTTTTTTTTTTTTGGTACTGAGGATTGAACTCAGGGGCATTCAACCACTGAGGCACATCTTGAGCCCAGTTTTTGTATTTTATTTAGAGACAGGGTCTCACTAAGTTTCTTAGGGCCTCAATAAGTTGCTGAGACTGGCTTTGAACTCGTGATCCTCCTGCCTCAGCCTCATGAGTCACTGGGATTCCAGGCATGTACCACTGTGCCCAGCTTATTAGTCTTCTTTTTTGTTTTTGGTACTGGGGATTGAACTCAGGGATACTCGACCACTGAGCGACATCCCCAGGCCTATTTTGTGTTTTATGTAGAGACAGGGTCTCACTGAGTTGCTTAGCGCCTTGCCATTGCTGATGCTGGCTTTGAACTCACGATCCTCCTGCCTCAGTCTCCCAAAGTGCTGGGATTACAGGTGTGTGCCACTGCACCCGGCTTATTATGTCTTTTTTTTTTTTTTTTTTTTTTTTTTTTTTTTTTTGGTAGCTGTAAATGGACAGCATGCCTTTATTTGTATAATTTTGTATGCAGTGCTAAGGATCAAACCCAGTGCCTCATGGGTGCTAGGCAAGTGCTCTGCCACCAAGCCACAGCCACAGCCCCAGCCCCCTTATTATGTCTTCTTCATTGAACATTTATTTATTATTTTTTATTCACTCAATTTCACAACAGGGTTTGAAAAGCCACTGGTTAACTACCAGTAGCCTCTGAGAACAGAAAATATAACTAAGACCTACGAATGGAAATGACAGCAATGAGAGGTGAAGTTCTGCTCAGCTTCCAATGACACCAGGCATTTAACACTTTCAGGTCAAGTGAGCACAGAAGGATGACTAGTTCCAGCAACACACAGTAGTTTCTAGCTCTAATCTTGACACCTCTCTCTCTCTCTCTCTTTTTTTGGTACCAGGGATTGAACCCAGGTTGCTTAACCACTGAGCCACATCCCCAGCCCTTTTAAAAATATTTTATTTAGATACAGGGTCTCACTGAGTTGCTTAGGGCCTCACTAAATTGCTGAGGCTAGCTTCAAACTTGCAATCCTCCTGCCTCAGCCTCCTGAGCCACTGGGATTATAGGCACGTGCCACCGTGCCTGACTTGACCTGTCTCATTTCAAAGCAAAATAATTGTCTTTACGTAAATGGGAAATTGGGTCTTCAGAACTCACTTATGATATTATATGATTATATTCATTCAATATGATTAAATTCATTCTGCTAAGCATTTGCAAAAGGCTGGCAGGAGGATCCCAAGTTCAAGGTCTTCTGGCAACTTAGCAAAACCTTGTCTCAAAACAGAAAATAAGAAGGGCTGGGGTGTAGCTCAGTGGCAGAGCACCCTGGTTCAATCCTCAGTATTGAAAGGAAAAAAAACAGGGTGGCTTGAACTCGTCCTGTGGGATGAACAGTACAAACGCATCACCACAACACAAAACCTGCCATGGACACTGCGATCGCTGTGCTTCTGCCATATTCTGACTCCCACAAGGGGCAGGAACAGGCTCCCAGGGGCTGGAATCTTTCTAACAAATCCATACTTTCCAGGAAAAATTAAACACTACCCAAACAATTTATGGGCCAACTTGTCATTAGAGATACACTATTAAAAAGACTAGTGACGTTGTCTTGCCAAGAAGGAAACGAAGCCAGGGCAGTGGCGCACGCCTGTAATCCCAGCACTTAGGTAGGCTGAGACAGGAGGATGGCAAGTTCAAAGCCAGCCTCAGCAATGGCGAGGCGCTAAGCAACTCAGTGAGACCCTGTCTCTACATAAAACACAAAATAGGGCTGAGGATGTGGCTCAGTGCCCTCAAGTTCTACCCCCTGTACCAAAAAAAAAAAAGAAGAAGAAGAAGAAGAAAATGAATTAAAACAGGCGACTGTGGGACTCACCACACTGCAGGGCTCAATAATTCACCTGGACGCACTTCACAGGGGGTGCCCAGGACGAAGCTAGCAGGGGCAGGAAGTTGTACCCACAACTAGTCATATTTGGCTGATGTGGGAAATAACAAATGCTCCCAAACTAGAAAACTCATGTGCATGACAATCAATCTACTCAGCAAGCACCTTGTTCCTCAGGAAGTCTGAAGAACATTAAGTCACACTAATGTCTGGCTACTTCCTTCTTTCTTTTCTTTGGTACCAGGGATTAAACCCATGGGTGCTTTACCACTGAGCTACATCCCTAATCCTTTTTATGGAGTGGGTTTGTCCATCTTGATAAAAATAACCAAGAAAACAGAAATTGACTGATACTATTTTTTGGGGGGGGGATACTAGGGATTGAATCCAGGAGCACTATACCACTGAGCTATATCCCTAGTCCATTCTATTTTTCTATTTTTGAGACAGAGTCTAAATTGCAGAGTCTGGCCTCAAACTTAGAATCCTTCTGCCTCAGCTTCCTGAGTAGCTGGGATTACAGGCACCCAGCACACCCACTGTTTGGTATTTATATATATATATTTATTTATTTTAGTTGTAGATGGACACAATATCTTTCTTTCTTTCTCTCTCTCTCTCTCTTTCTTTCTTTCTGGTACTGGGGATTGAACTCAGGGGTACTCGACCACCGAGCCACATCTCCAGCCCTATTTTGTGTTTTATGTAGAGACAGGGTCTCACTGAGTTGCTTAGAGCCTTGCCGTTGCTGAGGCTGGCTTTGAATTCAAGATTCTCCTGTCTCAGCCTCCCTAAGTGCTGGGATTACAGGCTTGCGCCACCGCACTCGGCTTATTTATTTATTTTTATGTGGTGCTGAGGATCGAACCCAGTGCCTCACGCATGCAAGGCAAGCGCTCTACCACTGAGCCACAATCCCAGCCCTGTCCAGTACTTTTTAAACATACTATAAATGTATACTTTGGTGAGTGCCAATGCCAACATCTTCCTTAGTACGAAAGACAACAGAAGAGACATTCCTGTTATGACGAAGAACCCATTATGATCAGGAACCCAGCAAGGCTGTCTGCTCTCCCCATTACTTAACATCTTGGGCTGGAGATGTCAGCCCAGGCACCCAGACCAGAGAAAAGATAAGAGCATAAGAACTGGGAGGGGTGGGTGTGGAACTATTTGTAGTTGATAAGATACCATACTCAGAAATCCTAAAGAACTAATGATAAAATTAACTGAAACAATAAAAGCAATTAGGTGGCAGGACAAAATCAACACACGAAAACCAATAGCCTTTTATATTTAAATGAAATACAGGCAGCTAGCTGCCATGAAAATCCCTCCTTGCTGTTAACCAAAATAGCAAGATCTTCCTGTGGACTCTGGCATGTCAGTGTCCCCTGACCATACTGCAGCAGAAGACTCTTAAGACCTAGATTTGTGCAGGTCGAGTCCCTCTTAATGCTCTCACCCCAGCCTTCTGGACGGCTGCCCCTCAGTCCAACAACCTCACGCAGCTGTCTATCACACAGATAAAGCCACCTACGCAGGTTCCAAATGACTGCTATAAACTGTGACCAGAAGGAAATTCCCAGGGAGCTAACCCACTTCTGGCAGGAGGGGCCCACACCAAACACAGGAGGGGAGTAACATCTCCACCAAACACTGCACTCCTGGAAAGCAGGAAATGTTCTGGGGACCTCAAATAAAGAAGTTCTGACTCCAAGCCAGGTGCGGTAGCGCAAGCCTGTAATCCCAGCACTTAGGGAGGCTGAGACAGGAGAATCGTGAGTTCAAAGCCAGCCTCAGCAACGGCGAGGTGCTAAGCAACTCAGTGAGACCCTGTCTCTACATAAAACACAAAATAGGGCTGGGGATGTGGCTCAGTGGTCGAGTGCCCCTGAGTTCAATCCCTGGTACCAAAAAAAAAAAAAGGGAAATTGGAGTTGGGGCTGTAGCTCAGTGGTAGAGCGCTTGCCTCGCATGCATTAGTCACTGGGTTCGATCCTCAGCACCACATTAAAAAAATAAATAAATAAAAGATATTGCATCCACCTACAACTAAAAAATATTTTTAGAAAAAGCGGGGGTGAGATTGGCAGATATCAGAAAAGTGCTAGGAACATGGTAAGACAAGTCTTTCCCTGGATAACATCAGAAAATCTGAAAACTGAAAGGCAAAGAGCCTTCTCGGTTTGTAAGATCAGTTTTATTCCCTGCCCCTCCAGCACACGCTGAACCACCTCATGGAGGCCCAGACTCAGAGCACAGAGCTCAAACCCTGGAGCCCTGGCTCTGAGACTCTCCCTGTGGCCTTACCTTGGTAATCTGTGGACATTTAGCATGTAGCCTCTGGCCACTGCCACCTAGAGTCTGGTATTGTTAATTAGCTCCCTTAGTCAGCTTACTTAAGGACCTACACTGTCCATGTTTTATGGTGTCTGGAGATGGTATGTTACAGGTTAATAGCATTTTTTCCCCTACCTAGCACACAAAAATACTGATGTGTCCTTACAATAATGGTATCTTAGATCCAATAACAAAAGGGTAATTTCTTGTGTCATTTGGATTTTCCTTTAGTGGCAGTCCTGCCTGGAAACTAGTCCCCAGAGCACCTCAGACACTGACTCAGTAACAGGTGGCCCCAGAATTCCAGAAGGTCCCACCAAAAAGGAGACTTTGCAGCTGTGGAGGGCGAGCGTCGTGCTTTCCCATCTCCATCCAGGCAGGGATCACCCACACCAGGCACCCCGGGGCCTCCATCAGCAAGCCTGCCAAGTCTCCTCCTCCAGCTTCGGAACAGCTTCTGGAAAGGTCATGTGTTTGCTATTCTCAAGCCGCCCCCCCCCAGCTGATGCATGCTTTCTCCCACGTCCAAGAATGCCAGGCAGTGAGCTCAGGGCGACAGGTTCCAGGAAGCTGAGAAGGGGGTGACTCTCACTGGCACCCTCAGCACAGAGCTGTGCACACACGACAGTGGGCTCAAGGACGTTCCCTCCTCCGCGGTCAAAGGAACTGCTGGTGAAATTTACAGAAAAATAGGGTAAAAAAAGATGGCTGCTCTAAAGGGCTTCACCTCGACTTGATTTCGAGGGTGTCCAACAGTCCTATTTTGAAGAGCTTCTGCAGAGCCAGGGGCTTCCCAACACCTGCGCGGGTTTGTTTGAGCATGAGCTCCACACACGCATGCATGCCGGTGTCACAACCAGTGTTCCCAGCACCCACGCTCATCTCCAATCCCCGGGCAGCAACATGGACAAAGCACAATTCCAAGTTCAGGCCTCAGCCTCCATGTCAGATTCTGATATGAAAGGCCAAGTGCTTCTGTGCTGAGGGCACCCGAATGCCTGAGAGGCAAAGAGGCACTCACATGGGTGGAAGAAGGCCTCCAGGAAGGTGGCTCAAGGATGGGACAGCAGTTTCTTATCTCCAGAAAGCCCTAGCCATCTCTATCCCGATAAATGACCCATTTCTCCAAGGCCAAGTCCCTCTTCGCCTTCACTGCCCCAAGGGTTTCCATCAAAGGTCCCCTGAGCTGCCATTACAAAGAGTCCCTAACACACCTGCAGGGGTGCTAAGAACTGCTTATGGGAACCAGGGCAGCAAATGGACTGCATCACTGACTGCTGGCAAAACAGCTACAGGGGACAGCCGAATGGATTTTTTTTTTTTGTTACTGGAAATTGAACTCAGGGGCACTCGACCACTGAGCCACATCCCCAGCCCTGTTTTGTGTTTTATGTAGAGACAGGGTCTAACTGAGTTGCTTAGCGCCTCGCCGTTGCTGAGGCTGGCTTTGAACTCGCGATTCTCCCGTCTCAGCCTCCCAAAGTGCTGGGATTACAGGTGTGCGCCACCACGCCCAGCTTCAGTCTCATTTTTTTTTTCTTTTTTGTTTTTTGGTACTGGGGATTGAACTCAGGGGTACTCGACCACTGAGCCACATCCCCAGCCCTATTTTGTAATTTATTTAGAGACAGGGTCTCACTGAGTTGCTTAGTGCCTTGCCATTGTTGAGGCTGGCTCATGATTCTTCTATCTCAGCCTCCCAATCAACCTCATTTTTTTGTATTTAATTTTTATTTTTTTGGAGACAGGGTCTCACTATGTTGCCTAGGCTGACCTCAAACTCCTGAGCTCAAGTGATCCTGCAGTCTCAGTGTCCAGAGTGGCACACATAATGGTGCCTGGCTGACTGTTTCCTCTCAGTATTGGGTATCAAATCCTGGGCCTCATGCATGCTAGGCAAGTGGTCCACCATCAAGCCATATCCTCAGCCCCTGTTTTAAAATTTTATTTTGAGACAGGGTCTTGCTAAGTTGTCCAGGCTGGTCTCAAACTTGCAATCCATGGCCTCAGCTTCTCGAGTAGCTGGGATTGCAGGTGGGCCCCATGATTTCCTTTTTATACTTACATAACAGTCCAGGCAAAATCCAACTTTTGTTCTCCGTGCCTACAAACCATAAAAGGTATTATTGTTGTTTAAAACTAACTTTGAAGTCCTTCTTGGCTTTTCTTCCTCTGCCATGCACCCAACATCAGTAAAACACACCAGCTTTCCTGCCAAAATACAGCTAGACTGACACTTCTAACCACTTCTGCCACCAGCTGGCCAAGCCACTGTCCTCTCATCCTAGACTATTCTAGTAGCTGCTTAGCAGGTACCAGGTTTCCATTCTTGCCACTATAAAGAGGATTTCTCTCCAATCATATATCACACATCAGGCCCCTACTCAAAGCCACCCGAAAGCTTCACATCATGCTGAGGATAGAATCCAAAGGCTATTCCAGCACTCACCAACCCCAAAAGGGCCCAGCTTCCTTGGATGGTGGTGACTACCACTCTCACCCAACACGCTTCTTTCCAGCCACACTAGCCTCCTGGTGGCTCCTGAAAAGGGCAGGCCTTTGCACCCCCAAATCCCCTCTCACGTCCCCACTCCATCTCATCAAATGTTGAGATGTCCTCCCTACTACCCTGCCAAAAATGGCCCCTGTACCCTTGTGTGTATCTCACAACACATCTGAGGCTGGATCACAGAACCTGTGCAATCACGATCATCTGTACGGGCTCCCAGACCAGACTTCAGTGTCACCACAGCAGTGTCCCTGTACCTGCAGGTGCCTACCACAGGGTAAGGAGGAGACGAATGGAAGATGTTCACTAGCAGGACCAAAACTGGAGGTTCACGGCTGGAGTGTGACCGTGCTGGGCTAGGGAAGTAATGTGTGAGTTCGTTTAATACCAGCCAATACTCCCAGGAACCTCTTGGTTTGGGGAAACTGTGGCTCAGGGATAAGTGACTTGCCCAAGCCCATGTGGGACTCCTACTGTCTTATCAGGCTGAAGGGGCTGGATTTTTTAGAACATATCAAGCTTTTTCCTAAAGCTCTTTCTTCAAAAGATGCTTTAAGGTATCATACCACCTGGGGAAGAAAGGTGAAACTCTTCAGGATGAAGTGCCATCAAGGGCTGTGCCAACCAGCAGGGAACAGCCTGGCAAACACCAGATCAGCACCCTTTCCTGCAGTCCCGCTGTCCTGGTCATGAGAGGCCACGGCACGGCTCAGCTCTGACCTGCGGTGCCCATTCCAACCTGTGAAAGGCTCTCCAGACACCTGACACACACACATTTAAACTGTTCCCCTGGAATGTCCCTCCTTTCCCCTGTCTGGCAAGCTCCAATGTCCTTTAAAGCCTCTGCAGTTCCATGCTATCTGTCCAGGGCTCCTAGCTGACCCACAGTGGCCCAAGAGTGCCTTATACACTGTGCCAGCGGTATATACTCCTTCACCCTGGACTGCAAGCCCTGAGGGTGAACATCACGCCTCATTCATCTTCATGCCCACAGGCCCAGCAGCCACAAAGCAGGTGGCTAAGCACAGGTGTCTGAGCTGCTGTCATCAGACTTGAGTCAGAGAAGGACAGGTCAACAAGCCCTACACTCTGGAACGGATACTCAGACCCCTTTTAAGTAGGTATGTGCTGGTTATTATGAGGGCAGGAGGGACCTTGTGTAGACAGCCCTGCCAGCCAGCCCCTTGACTTACATCAAAATGCTATGTTTTCAATGCTATCTTATTTATTGAGATTAAACCCAGGGGTGTTTCAACACTGAGCCACACCCCCAGCCCTTTTTAAAGATTATGTTAAAGCCGAGTGCGGTGGCACACATCTGTAATCCCAGCACTTAGGGAGGCTGAGACAGGAGAATTGAGAGTCCAAAGCCAGCCTCAGCAATGGCGAGGCACTAAGCAACTCAGTGAGACCCTGTCTCTACATAAAACACAAAATAGGGCTGGGGGTGTGGCTCAGTGGTCGAGTGCCCCTGAGTTCAATCTCCAGTACCAAAAAAAAAAAAAAAAAATTATGTTGAAACAGGGTCTCACTAAGTTGCTTAGGGCCTTACTAAGTTGCTGAGGCTAGCTTTGAACTTGTGATCCTCCTGCCTCAGCCTCCCAAGCCGCTGGGGTTACAGGCATGTGCTACCATGCCCCACACACAATTCTTTCATTAAAGAAGGCCACCACCATCCAGAAAAGTACATTCTAGAGCTCATAAAGTTGAACTTCAAACTCAAGTCCCTAGGACCCAATTACAACTAGGAGGGCGGGAAGCCGGCAGCCACTCTGGTCTGCATGATCCAGGTGACTGCTCTCTCCTCAGCAACCCAGCCCAGTCTGCCCCATTCACTTTTTCCCAGTCCCTCCTTTTCAAGGGCAAAATCAAGCTAGTGTTTGCTGGATGCTTTCTACAATGGGGACATTTATAGAAGGGCCCTGCCCTCTAGGAGCTGACAGAGCAGACAGCCAGACCTCTCTGTTTCCCGTCTACACAAAGCCTGTATTAGCATGCAGCAACGGCCACCCTCACGCACCAATTCCAATGCTTCAAGACCCTCACAAACACGGCAAGAGTGGGAAGTTAAACCCAAATATGTATATGTCAAAATACATTCTGTCAAGTGTAACTAAAAAATAAATAAATAAAGACCCTCACAAGCAGGAGGGCCACTGTCTGCACATTTCTGTAAGGGAACCATTTAACATTGGGCCTAGCTTTACTCACTATTTCACAAATTTTAATTGAGCACCCAGCACACACAGTTGGCAGGTGGAGACACAATGGTAAGCAAGAGATCACAAATCCCTGTCTTCAAGGAGTCCACTTTCTAGTTCAGGAGGCAGAGAAGTCCACAAGTAATTCCCACAGAGTGGCATAACTGGGGAGGACCCAGGACTGGCACCCTGACCTGGCAGGTCAAAAGAGTAGGCCACAGTGCCAACTTGTGTGCGCATCTGTGCACCTGCATGTCAGGAAGACGCAGGGGCTAAGAACCCATGAGGGCGACTGGGAGAATGGGTGCATCCAGGGCTCCACTCACACAGTGAGTTGTACCGTGGACCAAAACCCAGGTCACCACCACTTGTCATTTCTTCAGTACAGCCCGGAGATCAAGGGGGTTTAACTTAAGGGGGAAAAGGCGGCCGGAGTTTAATCCTGTCTCTGCCACTTACCAGCTGTGTGGCCTGGGGCAAATGACGGCCACTCTGTGCCTCAGTTTCCTCATCTGAAAAACAGGAATAACTATAGTGCCTATCTCCTGAGGCTGCTATGAAAATAGAATTTACGAACATAAGGCGCTCAGCGCGTCACGCCTTACACAAGCGGAAGCAGCTATTGTTCTGATGGCACGCACGCTCGGCCCGCAGCGGGCCCGCGACTGGGCCGGCTCCGCGGCGCGCCAGTCTCCTTCCGGCTCGCTGACGCTCCCGCCGGGCGGGACTCCGGCGCCCCTGACCCCAGGCGGCCTGGCCCGCGGCGCGCACGCGCGGGCCTTGCCCGGCTGACCCTGCCACGGGTCTCCCGCGCGCTGCACACGCCGCTGGCCTCGAGATGGGTGCGAGGGTGGCGGTCACAGTCCGCCACCGAGAGAGCGGCGCCTGCACCCGACAGCCCCCTATCCCACCCCGGGCTCCCAACTCCCAACCCTGGAGCGGGTGGGTTCCTCACACTCTGCAGCAGGCTCCTCCTTGGCGCCGCCATCTTGGAGGGACCTCCCCGGGAGCAGCGAGTAGGGCGGCTAGAGCGGCTAAAGGAGCCTTGGAGGACCGCGCCCCCGGGAGCATGCGCATAGTGTCGCCCTGGGATGGAGGCTGGATGGGGCCCCGCGAACCAGTGCGCGGGCGCATTCTGCAGTCCCCCCTCACCTATCCTCCCCGCGGAACGGAGTATGGGGAGTGCCTTACTTAACACTTAAACGCTCCTTTCGTGATTGTTCCTCCCCCATCTTTTTTTTTTCCGGTGCGGGTGTTGAGTGGGAAGATGGCGGCTAGACAAAGAGAAGCTGGGCATCTGAACTTAGTCGTGTGTGCTGAACAGTCCACTGTTCAGCAATCAATGAACAGGCTGACCTCTGAAATCCGCCCATACCTATCAACTGGGCCTCAGCCAACCAAGAAGAGATGCCTCTTCATGACAATCCTCCTCCCTCAACCTACCCAAAAAAGTGGCCTCTCCCAATCTTGGGTGCGACTTCCCTAGCCCTCACTGGCGGACTGGTGGACCTTGCCCGAGAGTGGACCCCAATAAAGCCTTGTTTATCCCCACTTCGCTAGTGGTCGTGGTTTTTACCACCGGTCTGACCTTACATTTGGTGCCAAAACCCTGGAAGGGTATGTTGATCTCCCCTTCCAGGAGAGGTCCGCCCTTCCTCCCTCTTCGAACCAGGGATCATCTGCGCTCCTCTCCTCATCTGGACTGACAAACATGGGGCAAGTTCCCTCCATTTCCCCTTGGTTCCCCAGATACATCCTCCTTTGCAGGATCTGTCTGTAAGTCTATCCGTTTTGGAAGGACCCCACAGGGACCCCTTACCTCCCCATCTAGTGTGACCCAAGCCTTCTACAAACTTAAAGGTGTCCTCACCTCATCTCCTCTCTAGCTGCCAAATCCTGGCTGCCCTTTCCACCTGTTCACTGACGCGTTGTGACGGGTCTGCTCGCCAAATGGTCCAGGGCCCTCCCATCATCCGGTCGTGTCTCTCTCTAAACAACTCGATCCTACTGCTTGTGGCTGGCTGCCATGCCTCCCTGAGTGCGTTGGCTGCCGCGGCTGAACTTACTAAGCCTTGAAACTGACTCTCTGACAGCCAGTCACTGTCTTTTCCACCCATTGTCTCCAGGACGTTTTGGGACATAGGTCTCTTCCTCTTCTGAGCCCATCACAAATACAAGAAATTCACCTCCTCTTCATAGAAAATCACCCTTTGCTCCTCTCCTCCTTTTACCCGGCAGCCCTCCTCCCCACCCATGCCTCCCTCATCTGTGGGCCATTCTTGCCCCCAAGTCTTAGAGGCTCTATGTTCACCTCGAGAAAACCTCTTTGACCACCCACTTCCCTCCACAGATTTGACCCTCTTTGTAGATGGCAGTTCCCTGCTGGGTCCCGCAAAGCCACTTATGTGGTAGTTACTGCCACCTCAGTCTTAGAGGCCAAATGCCTCCCAGATGGAACCTCCTCACAGAAGGCTGAATTCTTTGCTGTCACCCGGGCACTCACTCTATCTAAAAACAAAAAGATTAATATCTACACAGACTCTAAATATGCCTTTTTGATTGCCCACTCCAATTCTGCAATCTGGAGAGAACGAGGATTTCTTACTATAAAGGGTCACCTGTGATTAATGCCTCACTAATCTCCAAACTCCTAGAGGCCCTTCAGGTACCATCTCAGGTGGCTATCATACACTGGCGAGGACATCAAATCTCTTCTGACTCAGAGGCCATGGTCAATAATAAAGCCAATTCTGTGGCATGGGGACTGATGTCCAGTTCTTCTCCCGCTCCCATCCTGTTTCTGTCCACCTCCACCAAACCAAACTATTCCCCAGAGGAACAGCAGAACTCAATGCCTCAGGGAGGTCGACTTGGGGACAATTGGATCTTTTGGGGGAGATAAAGTCGCCTGCCCAAGATGCACATGGCCTCCTAAAAGAAATTCACAACCGGGGCTGGGATTGTAGCTCAGTGGTAGAGCACTTGCCTCGCATGCTTGAGGCCCTGGGTTCGATCCTCAGCACCACATACAAAGCAATATAATAAAGATATTGTGTCCATCTACAACTAAAAAAATATTAAAAAAAAAAAAAAGAAAAGAAATTCACAACTTACTCCACATCAGTCCCAGGCCCCTCCAGCGGTTTCCAGCAGATTCATTCTCACACGTGAGATATGCTCTATAGTCTCACCACAGGGAGGACTTAGACCCCAAATCCCAACTCACCAGACGAGAGGCCACCAACCAGGCGAAGATTGGCAAACAGTCTTTACTCATATACCCAGACATAAAAAACTCCGTTATCAACCGGGCCCGGTGGTGCACGCCTGTAATCCTAGCACTTGGGAAGGCTGAGACTGGAGAATCATGAGTTCAAAGCCAGCCTCAGCAACGGCGAGGCGCTAAGCAACTCAGTGAGACCCTGTCTCTACATAAAACACAAAATAGGGCTGGGGATGTGGCTCAGTGGTCGAGTGCCCCTGAGTTCAACCTCCAGTACCAAAAAAAAAAAAAAAAAAAACTCCGTTGTCTTCTCACTTTGGTTGATAGGCTGGGTAGAAGCCTATCCCACCTCCAGGGAGACTGCAGATACTGTGGCCTCCATCCTTATTGGGCAGATTATTCCCAGGTTTGGACTACCTGCCTCAATTCAGTCTGATGGACCAGCCTTCATGTCCCAGATTGTTCAACTGTCACCAAAGGATTTCACATCACCTGGAAACTTTACATCCCACATCAGCCTCTCTCCTCGGGCAAGGTCCAGAAGGCCAAGGGAATCCTCAAAGATCATCTTACTAAGCTGGCCACTGAATTAAGACTCTTGGCCCAGGCTTCTTCCCTTGGCTCTCACTCAGATTTGGGCGCCCCTGAGCTCCCTCGGGGCTCAGCCCATTTGAACTGCTCCATGGTCGCCCTTTCCTGATCAACCAGAATCTTCCTGCCAGCTCTCCTCCTTTGGCAGCTAACTTTGGCAGCTAACTTACCTTATCTCATCTTACTACACAAACTTCTGAGAGAACACACCGACTGGAACCTCCCAGCCCCGTCTTCAGAAGCGCACACTTCTCTTCACCTGGGTGATACAGTCCTGCTCCAGGAATCACATTCCCGATCACTCTTTTGTCGCTGGACCAGGCCATACACGGTAGCACTTGCCACCCCTACCACAGCCAAACTTTTAGGCCACCCTTCCTGGTACCATGCTTCCCAACTCAAACGAGCCCCTTCCCCTGAGGACTGCCCATGGACCTCACAGGCCTTGGGCCCACCATACTCAAGACCTTCCGCCCTTCTCCTGCTCCTGCTAATGTTGGCCAGCTTCTCCTGAGCGATTAAAACATTCTAGCTGGTATCACGGAGCGTCCTGCGGTCTGCTCCTCCCAAGGTTACTTTGCTGCCTATACCCACGTCCCTAAGAGTGCTATAATCAGGCAACCCTCTGCAAAGGGGGTCAGACTAGGTATTGGACAGGTAAATCAAATTCGAAACCTAGACTATCTCAATGTCCCTAGCCAAACTGACCCTCTTTCCAGACCCTCTGCTGGAATTTCCAGACCCACGTGGGAATATCAGATGGGGGTGGGGTGCAGGATCAGGCCCGCAAACAGCACCTCTTTACTGAGCTGCCCCAAGTACTTCATAATGTTTTTTTCCCACAAGGCGACCCCTTAATCAGATGGGAACCCATACCTAAGGACCCTCTTTTTTTTTTAGTAATGAAATTTCCATTTTATTATAGTTTTATATCACACTAGTTCAAATGCATTTCTCTACAACTCTTCCAAAGCTTCTCTGGGATTAATTGAGTCATCCCTAACACGGACATGGCTTCACCACTGACCCTGAAGTTAAACAAATAAAATTCCAAATGACTAAACTTTTATATTAATAAGCTAAGAAACAGTCCTCAAATAGGGGTGTTA
This sequence comes from Geosciurus inauris, assembly GCA_004024805.1. NCBI lineage: Eukaryota > Metazoa > Chordata > Mammalia > Rodentia > Sciuridae > Geosciurus > Geosciurus inauris. The sequence goes on along the minus strand of PVHX01022063.1, from coordinate 10,035 downwards.
GTCTCCATCAAGACATGTTGTTGAAATGTTTCTTCTGATGCAGCAGTAATCTTCAAAATACAAGGGCAGAACAAATACACGAAGAAGCTTTTGCAGCTTAAACCTCACACAATCCTAAACCCAAGTGAAGCCAGGGGAAGCAACTTTCCTGCAAACTAAATAGGTCTCCAGCATTTGCATCTAATTGAGCATTCAGAGACAGATACTTAAGACCCATCATCAATATATTTACCATTTTGGCTATGGTTGCATTAATTATGGCTAAATAGTTTAATACCCATCCAAGTCCAAAGGTGAAAGAACACATACACTGGTATGGTTATCGGCAAGAGCAAACTGTAAAAGCAAAGGCTAGCAGCACTGGTACAGGCTTGTGGGAAGTTTTCTTCCACAGAGGCAGAGTACAACAATCCTGCTAAAGAGATCAGTGGAATCAGAACAGTCAAAGCAGGCAGAGGCAGGGACATTCTTCTTCGCCACTTACTACCCGCCACCTTGTTTTAAAAGGCATATAGTATTAAGAAAATTTAATTAGGGGCTGGAGTTGTGGCTCAGTGGTAGAGCGCTTGCCTCGCATGCATGAGACACTGGGTTCGATCCTCAGCACCACATAAAAATAAATAAAGATATTGTGTGTCCATCTACAACTAAAAAAAAAATTAAAAAAAAATTTAATTGTTGTGTGTTTTTTTAAAAAATTATGAGCTAGTGCTGCTCTGTTTCTTCTTGTTTCCTATTTTGATGTGTTGTCCTAGCTGCTTGTGGTATCATATTAGGAATCCCATCAATGACTGGATAAGCTATTCCCAGTTCTTCACTAGTCCGTTCATTTGTCGCGGCTTCCTAGCTGAGCGGCTTCCTGGAGAGCGGACACACTGGGAACTCCAGCAGCGTCCGGCTCTTCCGCCCGCTCGCTCTGATCTGCCAAGGACAGCGACCCCGTCGCGCGGAGGCCCCTACGAGTGAGCGCGGATGGCGGCGCGCGTGTCCTCCACAGCGTTGAGGCGAGCCGGCAGCGTGCTCCGTTCAGCACGATCTTCCGGCAAACGCACCTCGCGGCGCCCTCCGCCAGCAGCGTAGCGTCCCTTCTCTCCGCGCCCCTCTCCTCACGCACCGCCGGCGAGGCCCCGCCTCCGGTGCTCCGAGAAATGCTGCCCCGGAGCAGGACGGCACTGGCATTTTGGTTCCGAGGGAGCACTGGACCCGACTAGGACCCTCTCTTAATTCAGATAATTAACATACCCACCATCTAATGGTTCAAGGATGTTGGGCCATTAGGCCAAGCCTCCTCTGGTTCAAGGATGTTGGATGTGCTGAAGGCTGGCTTCTCTCATCTAATAGCGAGCGACACTCAATGAGACCTCCCCAGACTCTGCCCACGCCTCACCTAAGCTTTCAGGAGTACCCCTCCTCCAATTTGCTCCAATATGTTGGAGCTCATCAGGAAATACAGCAAGAAGGTCCAGGTAGACAGATCATCCCATATACAGTGTCACAAAAGTCCCACTGCTCACCAGTCCCTGAGCCCTCCTTCCTGTGTAGGACAACGACATATCGCTGCAACCCCCCAGATGGAAGGGTGTGTGTGCTTTCGTTCTCCTACTGCCATCTATAGACATCGTCTCCGGGAGTGAGGAAGTCCCTATCCCTCTCGTAACTCATATGAGCCCTCAGCTAAAGGGGCTATTCAATTTATTCCCCTTGGAGCCACCCTGGAGATTACAGTAGGCCTAGCCCCAGGAACGGCAGCAATAACCACATCTGTACCTGTTATCATCAGCTCTCAATCAGCTGATAGGGGAGGCAAGTCCATACTAACCCTCCAGAATCAACTGGACACCTTCGCCGCTGTGGTCCTGCAAAACTGCCGTGTGCTGGACTTATTAACAGCAGAAAAAGGAGGCCTGTGCTTATCCCTACAGGAGTGTTGTTTTTATGTTAACCCGTCAGGGATAGTGAGAGACAAGATCAAACAGCTACAAGAACAGCTAGAAAAGAAGAGACTAGGCCAACAGTCCCCCTGGGGAATGTTCAATCAAGTATGGCCTTGTTCTCCCCCTCGCAGGACCCCTATTAGTCCTCTGTGCTTCTCCTAATAGGACCATGCCTATTGAATTGCCTACAGAAGTTCCTGTGAGATCAGATACACACATTCACCAACCAGTCGGTCAATTGCTTCTCCTTGAGGACCACCTGCCCCTGACACTCAAGACCATACCTAACACCCTCCCTGACCCCCTTTACAGGAATAAGACTCTTTGCCCCTAACCAGCAGGAAGAACGCTGCTGCTACATCAATGAGACTGGGGTCATGGAGCAAAACCTCGATGTCTGTGGGAAGCTAAGCAAGGAACACAGACATCAGAACGTGAAAATCTTTGGTCCACGTGGCTGAATCCTTCCCTCATCCCCTGGCTGCCCCTGTGGTTATGCCCCTTATATAATAGGTGTCCTGCTGTGAATGGCTCCTTGCCTCAGGTTTGCTCATGAGCGTGTGGAGAAATTGCCTGGGGAACGGTCAACCACATGCTCCTGCATTCCTGTAGCTGCCTCCTCTACGACCCCACATCCGAACCTCCACACTATGAGGCCCTCCAATAAGCAGGAAGTACCAGACAGATACCGGCGCCTTATATCATCAAAGAGGTCGGAATGTTGGGTGGAGAGATGGTGGCTAGACAAAGAGTGGCTGGGCATCCAAAGTCACCCACATGCCAGACGGTCTACTGCTCACCACTCTGATGTCAACCAATCATCAATGAACACGCTGACCTCTGAAATCAGCCCATACCTGTCACTGGCCTCAGCTAACCAAGAGACGCCTCTGCATGAGAATCTCCCTCCCTCAACCTACCCAAAAAAGCGGCCTCTCCCGGTCTTGGGCACAACTTTCCCGGCCCTCACTGGTGGACCGGTGAACCTCGCCCGAGAGCGGACCCCAATAAAGCCTTGTTTATCCCCCCTCAGCTAGTGGTCGTGGTCTTCACTGACGATCTGACCTTATACGGGGGATTGACTCCAGGGTACTTAACCACTGAGCCACATCCCCAGCCCTATTTTGTGTTTTATTTGAGACAGGGTCTCACTGAGTTGCTTAGCACCTCGCTAAGTTGCTGAGGCTGGCTTTGAACTCGCAATGCTTGGCTCCTCGCAGGCCTTTAAGGGCTCACTTTCTCCAGGATGCCTTTCAGAGGGGTTCTTAAGGTCCTGGCTTAGGGCTCTATTAACACAGGGGGGCCAAGGGAGAATGAATATTCACTCAGTGAACACAGCTCTTTGTGCCTGGAATTATTTGTGAATTTCTTTTTTTTTTTTTTTTTTTTCTTTTTTTGGTACTAGAGATTGAACTCAAGGGTACTTGACCACTGAGCCACATCCCCAGCCTTATTTTGTGTTTTATGTAGAGACAGGGTCTCACTGAGTTGCTTAGCGCCTCGCCATTGCTGAGGCTGGCTTTGAACTCGCGATTCTCCTGTCTCAGCCTCCCAAAGTGCTGGAACGACAGGCGTGTGCCACTGCACTCGGCTTAGGTAAGAGTTTTTAGCAGTTGTGTTGGCTGATGGTAGTGGGTGAATTTTATTTAGGAAATGAATTGACCATGGATTGATTGTGGGTGCCTGCTATGGTTTGAATGTGTGCTCCCAAAATTCATATATTGGAAACTTAAGCCCCAAATTCACATGTTAATGGCAATTGGAGGTGGGGCCTTAGGGACTTATTTAGGGTTACATGAGATCATGAGGGGTGCCCCATGATGTCATTGGTGGCTTTATAAGAGGAAGAGAGAGCCGGGCGCGGTGCCTCAAGCCTGTAATCCCAGCACTTAGGGAGGCTGAGACAGGAGAATCGCGAGTTCAAAGCCAGCCTCAGCAATGGGGAGGCTCTAAGCAACTCAGTAAGATCCTGTCTTTACATAAAACACAAAAATAGGGCTGGAGATGTGGCTCAGTGGCCGAGTGCCCTGAGTTCAATTTCCAGTACCAAAAAAAGAAAAAAAAGAGGAAGAGAAGCTGGATGAGCACACTTGCTGTCTCAGCATGTTGTGATGTAGCATGGGGCCCTCACCAGATGCTGCTCCAGGCTCTGGGACTTCCGGGCCTCCAGAACTGTGAACCAAATAAACTTCTATTATTTATAAATAATAGAAAATACCAGTCTCAGGTATTTTGTTACAGCAACAGAAAATGGACTAAGATAGTGGTGACAGGAAGAGATGTGTCAAAGTTTCTCTCAGATTTCTGGTAAGAACAGCTTGGTTTGTGGGGAGAGTGACTTTTCTAGGAACATGTGGAGTTTGAGGTGTTTTTGAGACAAGAAGAGAATTCAAGCCGGTAAGTTAGACGATGCTGTGAAGCAGGAAAACCCAATTCAGTGAGTTGCCCCACAAATAGGCATCAGAGTTTGAACTTGAGACTTCTGGCTCCAAGTCTTTCCTGGCATCCCTGTGAGATGAGAGGACTCTCCAGCCTCTTCCCTGCTCAGCCTCCAGGTAACTGTAATTTTGTAATTTCCCAAAGAGCCACTTAGGTTCCTGCCTCTGCCAGTGGACACAATGTTTCCCCTGCCCAGAAGGCCTTTCCCTCATACCCAGAGGCCACCTGCTGAACTTCTGCCCTTATTCAAGGCTCTTATCTAATGAAATTCCTTCTTAGAAACTTTTCTTGATTCCCACCCCAGTATGAGCCCTCACCATTTTCAATCATTTAAAGCCTCACTTAACTGTTGGCAGTGAATTTCCCGAGGGCAGGAGCTATTGAGACTCAACCCTGGGTTTCTCCACAGCCTCCAGGGAAGCTGCCTGGGAAATGTTTGCAGCACTGAATTGGTTAAAGAACCAAATAAATCTGGGTACGGTAACTTAGGCCTATAATTCCAGCTGCTCAAGAGGCTGAGGCAGGAGGATCGTGAGTTCAAAATCATCCTCAGTAATTTAGCAAGGCCCTAAGAAACTCAACAAGACCCTGTTTCTAAATAAAATGTAAAATGGGCCCCGCACGGTGGCCTGTAATCAGCAGCTTGGGAGGCTGAGGCAGGAGGATTGAGATTTCAAAGCCAGCCTCAGCAAAGTGAGACACTCAGCAACACAATTATTCCTTGTCTCTAAATAAAATACAAAATAGGACTGGGGATGTTGTTTATTGGTCGAGTACCCCTGAGTTCAATCCCCAGTACCAAACAAATTTTAAAAACATATAAAATGGGCTGGGGATGTAGCTCAGGGGTTAAGTACCCCGGGTTCAATCCCCGGTACCAAAAATAATAATAATAAAAATATTGGTAAATGAGGAAACTGAGGCACCAACATCCCCAAGAGATTTAGATTTAGGGGGAACTGGGACTACAGCGTGGGATTTCTAGACTCCCCCTGTAACCAAAAGCTTGGTCCCTTTCTCCACTGCCAATCAATGCCAATTTAATAATGAGGACGTGGTTTTGAGGAAAAGGAAAAAGAAGGTTTATTGTTTTGTTAGCAAAGGAGAGACACAGGGGACTCCTATCCCAAAGGCTGTAACTCTCTTGATCAGGAGGGACAGGGGGATTTTAAAAGGGACTTCAAGGGTTACATTCCAGGTGTGCTCTGGTAGGGGGTCCCAGGGGGTCCTGAGGGCATGTTAAGATTCACTTTTTAATTTGGGAGATACTCACTTCCCAGATCCTCAGCAGCCATCTCCTTCCTATAGTGGGTATATTCAAGGGCAACTAAGTAGGGGAAGAAAAGGTAACACTGTCTCCCTGATCTTGTTAGGGAGGGGTAGAGGGGAGAAGAGAGAAAAAAACATTAAAAAAAATACACCTTAGAGCAATGAGGGCTATATTCAGAAGGTGCAGGGACCCCTGTTACACCCTCATGCATCTTCCACCCCTAGCCCCCTAGCCAGTGTACCCTGGCAGCTTCTGCTCTAATTTTCCTGGGTCTGGTTTTCTAAGAATCAAGAAGAGAATCCTGGCCTGGCGCAGTGGCGCACGCCTGTAATCCCAGCACTTTGGGAGGCTGAGACAGGAGGATCGTGAGTTCAAAGCCAGCCTCAGCAACGGCGAGGCACTAAGCAACTCAGTGAGACCCTGTCTCTACATAAAACACAAAATAGGGCTGGGGATGTGGCTCAGTGGTCGAGTGCCCCTGAGTTCGATCCCTGGTACCAAAAAAAGAAAGAAAGAAAAAGGGAGAGATAGTATCTGTGGGGTGAAATCTGTGGGGTGAGTCCCTGCCCTCAAGGAGCTCACAGTCTAGGGGGAAACAGAATCAGGCCCTCTCGGGGCAGCATGGTGAGTGCCACCCACCTCAGACTCAGGAAATCAGGGAAGGCTTCCCAGAGGAGGTGACCTCGGAGCTGAGGCCTTCAGGGTGCATAGGAGGTAGCCACCAGCGGAATTGGCAAGGGCTGAGAGCTAATGGAGACGGTGCCGCAGCTGAGGACACCTGGACGCAATGGCCTGGCTGGCTTGAGGATGGAGAGGTCGAGACAGAGCCACAGCCAGACTGGCAGGGCTGGAGCAGCCACACTTGGAACCACGGTAGGAGTCTGGCATCCCACCACTTGCAGTGCGTGATCAGCTCTGGATCTGTGGACAGTCCCTCCAGCTCTGGGGCAGGACCGGTTGTGGTTGAGAGACTGCAACAGCGTCCCCTCTCGTGCTTCTGGAGTACTCCTTTCAGATAGTGTCCCCAGGCCTTGTCCCTGGATTTCTCTGTGCACTGTGATTTTCAGCTCAGCCTCTCTGTTCTGGCACAGGGCCCTCCAGGAAGCAGAGGCTGTTTTACTCACCTGTGCCGCCCAGTGTCTAGCACACAGCAGTCACTAAATAGATGCTTACCAAATGAACATGTACTGAGCACTTACCAAGTGCCAGGCAGCTTCATTACTTCCTGTGCAAGGGCTCACGGGTGTGTTTCTATCACCCCTGGTCCTTCAGGTCTTCCAAGAACTGAACTCCAAGATCAGGTGTTCTGGGGAGACTCCTGTGAAAGGAAAACGAGGGAGCCAGAGAAGAAGGGAGTTCCATCAGACTGAGGCAGGTCAGCATCCTGCACAAGAGGCTGGGGTAGGGGAGAAGAAGGAGGTTTGAGTAGGAGGGGCCTCAGACCTTCATGCCCTAAGAAAGTGCAGGCCAGATCAGCCAGAATCCCAAATCTCTCAGGAACCTCCTTGTGCTCAGTCACTGGCTGGGAGCAGCCTATTCCTGCAGGAATATGAGGGTAGATCCAGAGGGCAGCAGCTAGAACTGCTGGCTGATAATGTGCACAATCTCCATTTTATAGCTATATGAACTGAGGCCCAGAGAGGTAAGGTCACTTGCCCAAAGTCACACAGCTGGGAAGGAATGAAGCCCCTTTGTTTTAGAGGCTGTCTTTGTGACTCCTACTTCACAACAGCATTGTTATGGGTGGAATTATGTCCCCTGAAAATCTATAGGTTGAAGTCCTAACCCCCAGTACCTCAGAATGTGACTTTATTTGGAAAAGGTCAATGCAGATGTAATGAGTTAAGATGAAGTCACCAGAGGAGGCTGGGCCACTTGATCCAGTGTGACTGGTGTCATTATGAAGAAGGGAAATTTGGACACAGAGACAAACGCACAGGAGGAAGACACCATATGGAGACCAAAGCAGAGACTGGACAAGTCAAGGGACATCAAGGACCAAGCCAGGAGATACACAGAAAAGCACTTCCCTCACAGCTTTGGAAGGAACCACCCTTACAGCACTTTGATCTTGGACTTGTCCTTACAGTCCACACTGCAAGCCACTTCACTGCAAAGAGAAGTGTTCTTCTCTTTGAGGCCCCCAGTCGGTGGCATTTGTCACAGCACCTTAGGCAATTCAGACAGGTGTGACATCATTAAAAGCAATCACACGCAGCTGGGCACAGTGGCGTATGCCTATAATCCCAGCACTTAGGGAGGCTGAGACAGGAGGATCGCGAGTTCAAAGCCAGCCTCAGCAATGGCGAGGCACTAAGCAACTCAGTGAGACCCTGTCTCTACATAAAACACAAAATAGGGCTGGGGATGTGGCTCAGTGGTTGAGTGCCCCTGAGTTCAATCCCCAGTACCAAAAAAAAAAAAAAAAAAAAAGAGCAGTCACACGCAGAAGTGTCTGAGGTCTTGGGCTGAGGAGCCGCTCCAGGGCGGCGCTAGGCTGTGGACTCAGGTAGGACGGCTAGGCCTCCGTCCCAGGCAGCATGGAGTCTCCAAGGCTGCAGGAATGTTTCCAAAGGCATCTAAGCTGCAAAGGTGACGGGATTGCAGTGAGGGAAACTGAGGCCCACGGGATGGAAGTGACCAGCTAGAGTGTGGCATGGCCATCATTTGAACAAGGCCCCAAGAACCCCAGATGCACCTAAAGGCCAACGGTGAGGACGAAAGGAAGCTGGTTGGTTTGGGAACCTGCCCCCGCTGGTGCAGCCCTCTGGGGTCCTGCCTGCAGGTCCTCCTGTGGGATCTGCTCCCAGGTGTGGGGCCAGTCTCGCCTCGGCCGGCTACACGCCTGCCCCGTGTGTCCTGCACAGACCCACTCTAGCTCCCTCGGCCTTCCGGAGCCTGTCCAGGCAGGGCCACTCTTGTGACCAACCAGCCCCAGGGCAAGGGCCAGTGTGGTTACCCTCTCACACCTGCCCTCAGCTCTGTCCATAGAGGCCCTGGCTCCTGAGTGGTCCCCAGAAAACGGGTCCTTCCCAGGGCCGTCCAGGAGCTGAAAGGTGCGCATCTGCCAGGCAGGCTGTGCTTCCACCTGGAGGCTCCTGCAGAGGAAGCCTGTCCTCCAGCCACTTCAGACACCTCCCCCAGCCACCTGCCCCCCAACCACCTGCCCCCTGCCTACTCCTGGCCATGGGTCCCAAAAGTAAGGGAGTTTGCTGGAAGATGGTCAGTTGTGGGCCAGAAGGTGTCTTTCCGGAGCATCCAGAGGACTGCGGGCAAAGGAAAGCCAGAGTTTGAATCCCGGCTCGATGACTGAGCTGGGTGGCACTCACTTGGCCATCTCTACAGCAGACAGGGAGCACGCAGCAGGCTCAGGAGCAGGAGGCCGTGTGCGCAGCATGGACTGGTCCCACACTCAGGGAGACTTGGGGTGGGCCTCAAGTCAGCCAGTTACTTATTTTGTGACCTCAGACAGGTTGTTTCGCCTCTCTGGAGAAGTTAAATGAAAGTAATTTTACCATCCTGTTTGCAAGATTGCTGGGAAGATAGAGCAGAGCCAGGGACAGGGGGTAGCATGTACCCAGCACTCAGTGAAGACCCCATAAATGGCTTTATTGTTGCTATGGAGGGTGCTGGCGGTTGAGTGGTAAGTAAGGTGGTGTCCCTGCCCTTGAGGAGCAAACAGGTTGAAAGACAAGTGTGACTCAGCCACTACTGACCCACACCACAGGGGAGTCACAGAAGGGGGCTGGACAGGCTGGGAATGGGGGGTGAAGAGAATGGAGAGGTGAAACCCCAGAAGGCTTCCTGGTGGAGGAGGCAGCCTCAGGCAACAGCTAACTTCTCTAAGAATCTGGTCAATTGTTCCTTTTTTTTTTTTTTTTTTTTTTCTTTCTTGTTTTTGCAATGCTGGAGATTGAACCCAGGACCTTGCAAATGGTGCCCAAGTTCTCTACCACTGAATTATACCTCATTTTTTTAAAAAAATGGGGCAGGTCTTGCTAGTTTGCTCAAGCTGGAGTCAATCTTGTAATGTTCCAGCCTCAGGCTTCCAAATATCTGGGTTTACAGGTGTGTGTTACCATGCCTGGCTAAGTTGTTTCTTTTCCTTTTTTTTTTTTTTTTTTTTGGTACTGGGGATTGAACTCAGGCGCACTCAACGTGTGTGAGGCCCTGGGTTCGATCCTCAGCACCACGTATAGATAAATGAATGGAACGAAGGTCCATCAACCTTCGTTGATAAAAAAAAAAGTTAACTATCTTCTTGCCATAAGTAGCAGCTTCTTGAGAGGCTGACACAGGAGGATCGCAAGTTCAAAGCCAGCCTCAGCAACGGCGAGGCCCTAAGCAACTCAGTGAGACTCTGTCTCTACATAAAACACAAAATAGGGCTGG